>VUQH01038017.1:50864-62577 GCA_015106775.1 Etroplus canarensis | reverse complement strand
GCAAAGTTACAGAGCGGGGTTGCTGAGTGCAGAGGCACATAGTGCGTAATGGTTGCCAACGCCCTGCTGACTCAATAACAGCAGAGTTCCAAACCTCCTCTGGCTTTAAGATTAGCACAAAAACTGTGCACTGGGATCTTCATGGCATGGGTTTTCATGGTTCAGCTTCTGCAAACAAGCCATACATCACCTAACACAATGCCAATCATTGCATGGAGTGGTGTAAAGCACATCGCCACTGGACTCTGGAGCAGTGGTAATGTGTTCTGTAAAGTGTTAAATCACGCTTGTCTATTTAGTAGTCTGATTGATGACTCTGGGTTTGGAGAACACCTTCCTGACTGCACTGTGCCATCTAAAGTTTGGTGGAGGAAGGATTTTTCTAAGGTCGACCTGGGCCCCTTAGTTCCAGTGAAGGGACCCACAAAGAGCCCTGACCTCAACCCCATCCAACACCTTTGGGACGAACTAGAATGGAGATTGTGAGCCAGGCCCTCTCATCGGTGTCTGACCTCGCATATGCTCTTCTTGATGAATGGACAAAAATTCCCACAGCCAGAGGAGTGGAAGCTGTTATAGCTGCAAAGGGGGACTTACTAAGTTAATGCCTGTGGATTAAGGACAGGATGTTTTCATAAAAGCTCCTGTAGGTGTAAAACGTAGGTGGCCCAATATTTTTATCCACATAGTGTACGTGCTGTTACCGACTGTACAGACTATATGCAAAGAATTTCCCAAATCTGGGATAAATAAACAATATCTTATCTTAACTTATTTAATTTTCCCTGCTGTGATGCAATCCAGTTTGTAAAGTTCTTATTACTCAGTAACATTCAACCCTTCAGTCAGCTCAGCGGTGACAGCAGTTTGCTTCCAGCTCGGGTACGGACCTCATCTCTGTTTTTTTTTTCTCTAAAACCTCTCCTTCTCGTTCTTCGTCTCCATTAGACATTTTTCAGCACTGCATCCCCAGCACTTTGCTGCACTTTGCTCTCTCCTCTCTTTAGCCTCCTCCCATCATCCCCTCCATCCATTGCCATTCCCCTAACCACCAGTTCCTCTCTCCAATTCTGCTCAACTGCAGTCAGAAACTAAAGCAAAGTGACAGCTTTCTACTAAATCTACCGCTTGTAAATACTGACGAGTGAGCAGGAAACAGCAAAATGGCACACTCCCATTGGTCATAATGACACAGTTACGAGGCAGCAGAATATGGTAATCGCAGCCAATACACTGTGATGGTGTCTGTATAATGGGGGTTATAAAATGCATAATGATTATTCAAAGCTCATGGGGCACCTCAGTGAAGCCCAAATGCCAAGTGTAGTATAAATCCACAGGAAAAGGATGGATCTTTCCAAAAGCTGCAATGTCACAATTCAGTCAATGGCTATAATCCCAAAAAGAAGCTAATGTGATGGGATTTTCTGAGAGGTGATGATGAGACAGAGGAGTATTGACACAGGAATCGGACAGATAGATCTAGCAGCAATTTCTCACACTCTACTGCGTGCCTACATCTGTATATAACCGCACACCTCCCTCCGCTGCTCAGAAACACTTCATCAGCTTTATCTTTTTCTTTCTTTCCTTAGGATGCAGCAGTTGCTCAAAGGGGGACTGGCTCCTTGTAAAAAGGGGATTAATGCTGTCGGAGGCCACCACTTGCGGCATATGATCTCCCCTCGGGGTGTTTCAGCAAGTGGGGAAAGAGGAGGGTCAAAAAATAGAAAATAAAGGCACACGGGAGTTAGAATTAATGTTGGTTTTTTGGTAAAAATGAGCTGACATGATGTACTATCCCCTCCAAAAGTACTGCAACGGCAAGGCAACTGAATTTGTTGTTTGCTGCGTGCTTCAGACATTTGTGTGTGAGACCAAAAGATCAATATGAAAATAGAGATCCGAGTTTCAGTTCATTATTTCATGTTGAATATGTTAATGCAACATTTAATATATCAAACCACCAAGCTTTTCAAGGGAGCGAAGGTGTTGCAATAGAATGATTTCAACAAAATTAAAGTAAAAAAAATACTTCATGGTCGCATATCCCTCGCTTGCAATAACTGCATCAAGCTGACCGCCCTTAGACTCCACTAATTCCAGGAGCAGCCACGTTAGCCCAAGCGATGACACAGCTTTCGCCATGCTTCACAGATGTATGCATGTTGTATGTTTGGGATCATCTCTTCTTTCTTCATACTTTGGCTTTTCCATCACTTTAGTAGAGGTTAATCTTCGTCTCATCAGTCTAGAAAATGTTCTTCCAGAACTGCTGTGGCTCATCTCTGCATGTTTTCTTTTACAAATTTCCATTTGGATTTTTGATTTTTACTGCTGATGTGCGGTTTTCATCTTGCAATATGATCTGTACACTATTATTGTTCTCCAAGTCTCCTTCGAACAGTGGAGTATGATATTTCCAGCCCTGTTCTTTGGAGGTTGTTCATGATTTTATGGAGTGTTTGGGTTTTTTTTTTTCTTATTTTTTCTTATTGGATGAGTTTAGCATGGAAGAACATGACTGGCCTGCACAGAGCTTTGACCTCAACCTCACAGGACAGCTTTGGAAGGAATTAAAACAGAGCTCCTAAATCAGACCCTCTTGTTTAACATCAGCATCTGACCTCATGGATGCTCTTATGAGCCAAAATTCCTACACATACACTTTTAACGTTTTCTAAAGTCCTTTCCAGAAGAGTAGAAACTGTAAAAGGGAGCTAACTGCATATTAATGCCTTTAAATTTAGAACAGGCTGCCATAAAAGCTCCTGTAGGTTTAATCTGTAGGTGGCATAATACTTTGATCCATAAAGTGTACCAGTCAGCAAACACGACTCTTTAACATCAGTCATGTTGCCACTTATAAGTTTGCTAACATTGGCATAGCTAATTACCATACTATGCAAAGTCATATATGAATGTAGCTTTGCATTTGTCAGAAGAATAATGTGTTTCTTCCTTCAAAAGTTGCAGAGTTTTGCTTTAATTAATACTGAGTGGAGCTCTTCCACTCACCATGCATTTATTTGTTGCTGCTGCATGTCATTAAATGTTGTCTTCTCTCTCCCATAGTCTGTCTCTCTCTTTGCTCTCCTCTCTCTCTTCTCTCTCTCCTCACCCTCAACTGGTCGAATGAGATGGCTGCCCCTCCCCGAGCCTGGTTCTGCTGGAGGTCTCTTCCTGTTAAAAGGGAGTTCTTTCTTCCCACAGTTGCCAAGTGCTCGCCCACAGGGGACTGTCTGATTGTTGGGGTTTTCTCTCTAATACTGTATAGTGTGAAGCGCTTTGAGGCGACTTTTGTTGTAAAATGGGGCTATATAAATAAATAAAATTGAACTGAACTGACTTGACTTGTGCTTGTGCTCAAACCAGAAGGCTTTCACGGAATTCTAATTCAAATCATTGATAAGAATACAGATAAAAATGAAAATAATCCTTTGGTCACTCAGAAACAAACGTCTCCACAGGGAATATTCCCAAAATGGTAAACAAAGTATTTAAGATAAAAAAAAATAATTAACCACATGAGATCTGCTTCCTTTCTCACAGCAGATGACCAGTAAATAAAGAGACTAGGGTGTGAAATGGTACAATTACAGTCCATACGGCAGCGGTGCAAACATCTGCGCGTTTATCGAGGCGAGGTTGAGGTGCTCAGTGTGACACAGGGAGGCTTTCATTGAGCCAGTCTGCCATTTTGTGAATATGGGAGGTGGGGTGGGCCAATAACTGTTGCTGCAGGAGCCACGGGGGACACCTGACACGCTGGATTAGTTGGCCGAGCGCTCCCCTGACACTTTTTGTCTGCTCTCTGTCCATCAAACACATGCAAGCGCGCACACACACACACACACACACACACACACACACACGCACTCTGTACTATGTGATGCGCGCAGACAGATGCATGCACTGTCGCACGTAGAATCAGACACGGACCACAACACCCACAGACACACAGACTCCCCGAGGACTGCAAACATCACTTCGTGGGACATCAGGAGACGTGTTGCTTTGCCGTAGAATGTGCCTGACCCGTGACGACCACGTTTGCTGTCAACATCTTGTCCCTCCAAATCATCACCTCGAAATGGCCTTCTGTTTATAGGGCTGCTGCTGGCAAGCCCGGGCATTAATGGGGGGCTTCGTGAGTCAAGCGACACAAACTCTACAGAATCTCACAGACATTTTGGACTCGGGCCCATGCATAAACATGTGGTTTTGTCTGAATAAGATACAGAAAGGCAACCTGTCACTCCCTCTCTCATGAGAGATGACAGATTTTCATCCTCTATTTTACCTCCGCCATCTTTGTGCTCCTCGTCCTCTGGGAGCTCTTACCAGGCCACGGTTTAGAAGCCCAGAAATCCCACATGTAACTCTCTATATGCGCAGAGTATCAGACAGGGTTCACAACTGCAAAGGCAACCTGAGGAGACTGCCTGATGTGGGTCACAAAAGTCCCTCTGGGGAAGGGGCTTTCACAGGAAAGTGCACATCTTTGTTTTGTTAGAGGGACCAGACAAATGCAGTACCTGTTTCGCTCAACAGACGCACCGTTGGAGATGCCTTTCATGACAACTTGTTCTCTTTTTCTTGAAATGTGGTTCACAAGGACAGTATGAGATGGCAGGAGTGTTCAGCTGGGACAACATGGCGATGACACTGCATAATGTAAGCATCAAGGAAATGAAGTAGGTTTGACTAAATTCCCAAACTCCGAGCACAGAGTATTTTGTCCTATTTAGAGAATCAGAAGATGTCTAAATCTCCAATCTGGGTCATGGGAACGCGTTGCAACAAGGGAGCTCCTTTTTTCTTTCTCCACAAACTAAAGCCGCACTCTCTCGCTCCCCCTATATGCACCTCACGTGTCAGTTAGGAAGTCGCAGTCCCAACACACCCTTCACTCGCTCTCGCTCCTCCCTGCGTACTCCTCCACCCTTTCGTGCTTGAGTCCCATCCGAGGGCTTGATCTCCTAATGTGGAACATCTCTGTTTCTCCAAGCCCAGTCCCCGCCGCCGAGACAACGAGAGCCTTCAAAACGGCTGCCGGAGCCATCAAAGCTGGCGTCCAAAATAAAAATTTAAAAAAAAAAATCGAAATGGAGCTAGTTCGCATACAATTCTGTGCAAAAACCTTGAGCCACACGTCATTTCTCTATATTTTGCTCCCAAGCAGACAGAAGTTTATTCTTGGACATTGGCTACTTTTCCACACATTTTCAGGTCAGTCCTTGTAACTGACCATTTTCAGACGAATATTATGATTTGTTTGCAAAGCCACTTAACACTGACTACGAATCATTCAAGCATAAAACATGCCCCTAACACAAGGCATGATGCAGGGTTGTCCTCACATAACAGACACCTTAGCAAAGAACCAACTTGAAATCATTTCAGCACTTTGTTACTAGCAGCCTGTCGCGAAAAAACACCTAATTTGTTCTCAATTCTTTAACTGAACCTGCAAAAAAATGCGAACGATAACAGTTTAACAGGCATTAAGTAGTATTTTTGTGCCAGTGAGGTGATTCCCAAAGAGCTATCTGCCAAAAACCTAACATATCTCAGCATGGTGTGCAGTGTGTCTGAAAAAATGTGAGGAAAGTGGACAAGTAGAGGACAAAAGAAGAAGTGACAGGACTGAGAACCCATCTACAGTAGATGAACAGAATCTAAAAGTTACAGCCGTAAAAAATAAGAAAACTCCAGCAAAGACCCGGCACAGGACCTGAGAGATGCATTTGACCCTTCGGGTAAATCCATCCCTCCTGTTCGCTGAAGCCTGATTAGAAATGGTCTCAGTGGAAGTGTGGTTGTCAAGAAGCCATTCTTATGGAAGGCAAACAAGGAGAAAAGGCTGAGGTAGGCCCCTCAAACGTCACCTGGTGGATTTTCCTCTACATCTAGCCATGGTTGGAAAATAGTTCCAAATGGAAGTTGAACCACGTTGGATGGAGGCGGTTGTTAATTGTTTCCTCGACGTCAGTGTTACCCTTTTCTAGCAAGAGAACGTTTGTGTTTTATTATTATTTTCTGCTTTCTCTTTATCAATGAGAATAAAGACAAATAAAAACAAAACATTCCTGACAGAAAGAAGGAGAAGAAAAAAAACAGATTATCACTGTTTTAAAAAACGCAAAGAAATGTACATTTAATTACTTCATCTCTGTAAGAGACAGTCTGACTCGACCTCTTTTCTATGTTAAATCAACATCATCTGTTGTACCACGGCCAGTTTTGACCCAAGAGTCGATCTCCTGGTTTCAACCGTTTTTCCTGGGAAATTCCACAAGAACTTGACTAAGAATGAGCGGCAAGAGCGGCACTTATGGAGTGATGAATTCAAATGTGAAATTTCTCACTCAAATCTTTGTCATTTTGTACAGAGGAGGGCAGAGGAGAGGTACAACAGTGAGTGTCTGCAGCCATGTGTGAAACACAGTGGAGGCTCTGTCATGGCTGGCAGTGGCTGATTGGCATCTGATTGGCAACAGCTTCATTTTTCAGCACGACAATGCAGTAAAAGCCTACCTAAATAGAAAAATACACAACAGAACACTATTAGTCTACCATCACCAGAGCCTAGACGTCAACACTGTGGGATCGTCTTGCCAGAGAACGCAACAAAAAGCAGCCAACATCCAAAACAAGAGCTTTTTCAGAGTCCTTCCAGAGGCCTGGAGAACTTTTCCAGAAAACTCCTGCAAGAAATCTCAAGAAAACCAGCCTAATAAGAGTTCAGGCTCTTCTGAACAATAAAAGTGGTCCTACCAAATATTAACTTGCAAGCTTATTGGAATGAGACTCTGTTTGTGCCTTATGTGCTGTACTTTGATTGCCTGTTTCATGAAATCGTCACACCTATTTCCCATTTTCCTAGCAAAGTATAGAAAAATTAGGGATGGCTTGAGACTTTCGCCCAGTACTGCACATTCCCAAACTGTAAAAACTGAGTATTTTGTGCTCTTTAGAGAACCTCCCATCTGGGTCATGGGAACTGGTTTCAACAAGGGTCCTCCTTTTTCTTTTTCTAATAAAATATAACCTGCTGCTCCCCCGCCCTAGATGAAACGAAGCTATTCCGCCGCCGACCTCTCTCATCTTCATCCCTTTCCTTCCCCGAGTCTTCATAACCTCTTAAAAGCTCCAGCCCTCCGGCAGACAAGCGCAAAACTCATCAAATGAACTAACAAACAGCAACAAAATAACACTCTTCAATTCTTGATTAGCACAGGAAAGGGAAAGAAATGTTTGGCGAGGACAACAACGGAAGAAAAAGCGGGATTAAAAAGAATACGATATGGGATGTGCATTAATGTTTCTTGATGAAACAAAAGCATAGATTTGGATGATGACACTCACTTGCCAGTGTTAACAGGCTGCTCAGCCGTTATTTTCTGAGCAGCGTGCGCTATTGTTAGATGAAGGCTCCTTTTCCGGAGCGTGTGCTGCGGTGAAAAGGGCTGCATTTCCATCATAATAACAACTGAAAAGAGTGAACTGTCACAGGGCGCTTCCTTTTCTGGATGTGATGCATTCCCCTCAGTCCGGCCTCGCCACGCTGATGGATGAGCAAGAGAATATGCTTCTTTCAATGCCAAAACAAAGCTTCAAAATATGGGATCACCGCTGTGACAGAGAATGTCACAGTCCCACTGCTCTATATGTCAACAACAGTAAATATCAAGGCCACATTAGCAGCACTCTCCCTGCTGTTTGAAACAATGATGATGCACAGACAGCGCTTTGAGACAATAGAGATGGAACGCGCTGACTTCAGTGTGGATGGAGGTTTCGCAAGGGCGGAATAAAACGCGGGTTTTTAGTCATAATGGGAACGCAAAATGTCTTCCTTTGAACAACCATGAATAAAGGGGAAACACGCTGGAGAGAGAAATTAAGTGAGTGCTTCAGCATAACCAAAAATAGCCTCATAATTCAGGCTGAAATGGAATACCGTGATTATGGTTAAACAACGAGTGAGGGAATTAGCACACTCCCAGCAGTGACTCATCGGGTGTTTGCCCCCGTTTAAAGTCTGCATGTTTAATGATGTTGCGCCCGTGTTTATCTTGAAGCGGAGGCATGACTTTAAAACGCCTCCGCACGCTTTCCCAGCTTGAGGTGTCCTCCCTTTGAATCCCGACTACAAACCTTGCTCGCCAGCCATACGTGGCTGGCATGCTCACATTCAGCTGGCCTCCATTCACTGCTGGCTTCACAGTTGCCAGGAGCTACAATGGTAGACTAACCACAGAGTGCTGGTTGCTTTTAGATGGGGACTGCTTGCCTCAGGAAGGCTGTTTGGCTCTTCCTGCCTTTTAGACCAGAACTGGACTTAATCACCAGGAATAATGCAAGCAGGCTCTAAATATGAATGCTATGATGAATAAACCAAAATGTGGTTCTTTAGCAAGAGAAAATCACTTTTAGTTGCACATGGAGGGGGGCTGAAGGAATGAATATTTCATCTGTGAAGCTCCTTCTTTCTCTCTCCACTGTGTTGCCCTGCTTATCTCAGAATTCAAACCTGTGAAGGTTCTAATCCCTCCCTCCCTTCATCCCAAGATCAAGCCCTCTGTTCCTACCTGAGGGGAAGCGTTCAATGACGGGCTGGTTGTCCACCTGTAGTGTGGCATTGCCACCACTGCGTGTGAATCGTACCACATGGTATTTGCCGTCGCTCACCATCACCGCGCTCTCCTCGATGGTTATATCGTCTGTTCCCACGTTGAAGATCACGCCGATCTTTCCCCGTTCCTGCAAATAGAGGGTGATGGAGAATGCTGTCAGAAAAGCGCAGCAGCATACAGAAATAACAGGTTAAGAAGGTTCAACTCAGCCATGTAGTGGAAGATCATGTAAAGATACAGAGTGGGGTTGCCGAGTGCTGACATGCATAGTGCATAAAAGTTGCCAACAATTCAATAAGTACAGAGTTCCAAACCTCTTCTGGCATTATTATCAGAACAAAGACTGTGCTGGATGCTTCATGGCATGGGTTTCCATAGCTGAGCAGCTGGATGCAAGAATTACGTCATCAAGCGCAATACCGTGTGTTGGTTGGAGTAGTGTAAAGCACGCCACCACTTGACTCTGGAGTGGTGGAAACATCTTCTGTGGAGTGACGAATTACATTTTTCTATCTGGCAGTCAGGTTTTTGGTGAATGCCAGGAGAATGTTACCTTCCTTACTGCATTGTGCCATTTTTCAAGTTTGGTGGAGGAGGGATTGTGCTATGGCATCATTTTTTCAGGGCTGACCTAGGCTCTTTTGTTCCAGTGAAGGGAAACCAAGATATTTTGTACAATGTTATACTTCCAGCTTTGATGTAACAGTTTGGGGAAGGCCCTTTAACATCCAAAAAGATATTGTTGAATGACTTTGGTGTGGAAGAACTTGACCGATCCACACAGAACTCCTCTGGTATGAACTGGGACAGAGACTGCAAACCAAGCCCTCTCATCCAACATCAGTGTCTGACCTCACAAATTAGCTTCTGAATGAATGGGTGAAAATTCCCATAGACACAATCTAAGCCTTCCCATAAGAGCATAAAAGCTGGTATAACTGCAAAAGGTGGTACCAACTCCATATTAAAGACTAATTATTTAGGATGGGATGCCATAAGCGCTCCAGTAGGTGGCCTGATACTTGTGTCCATAGGGTTATTTGGTTAACTCTTCAGATATCTTCCGGGTTGCCAAATGCCCCAGCCCACCATCTGACTTCAAATAACTTATCAAAGTATTTTATGGGTTCATTGAGCTGAGATCTCAAGTTCTTGAGGTCTTCTCAACTTAAGGTTATGGCAATTGTGTTATTTGTAGCTGTACCTTTAGAGATGTGCGACGATTGATAGATTCGTCGCTTTGGTCTGGAGACATATCTCAAGGACTACTCAGTGGATTACCAAAACATCAGCGTTCCTTATAGTGTCAGCTGTCTATCACCCACCATGAACCAACAACCACCAATACTTTAATCTGACCAATGCTTTCTGTGTTTTCGAGGTAACTGTTGACATAAAGGCCTGTTATCTTTGCTATTTATGTTCTGCTTTATATAGTTAACCATCAGTACCCAGGGATTCCCCACTGAGCATAGCTACATTCCAACTGAGAAGCCTAATAAAGAAAATCCATGTCTTTTGTGTAAGCATTATACTGACTGAGGCACCTGAATTTTTATTTAAAGAGCAGTTACCCTGCAATGAAATATAGTTAAAATGCAGTAATCCAACCATGTAACAATCCTAAGGCTGCTCTTTTGCTGTCCTTTGGCAAAAATCAAAAGATATTTTTCTGCAGTCGACACAAAAGGCCCCGACTGCCTGCAGTCTGATGACGCTGCGAGCATCAGATCTCTCACACACCAAGCCCGGTAAGGGAACAGAGCACTTGCTGAGGACTGAGGCACCTTTAGTATTCATCAACCGGGTGACCCCCCTCCCCTCTCCCATCTATTAGTGTTGACAGCCGCCCACTGCTTCGAGTTTATTACAGTCAACCGCCTACTCTACGCTCTTCTCCCGCCATCTCTCTCCTCTCCCTCTGTGGTTCCTGTCCTCAGTCCCAGGAAAGGTCAAAGTCATTTACAGAGTTACAGTTTGGTAGAGAGCCATAGAACGAGGGTGAGGGAGAAAAAGAGGGGAAACCGAGGACACGCCAGGCAGCGCCGCTGCCGCATGCAAGCCGCCTGTCTTGACAGCCGAGCCTCAGCTGCAGTTTTCCACAGCTGCAACGCCCTGCTCTGGTAACTGCTGCCCGTCACGATAGGTCAAGCTCATTTGCAGACGGGGTCACATTAGCACACTGCTATCTGCTCACTGCAGCTACAACTTCATTGATTCCATTAGCTCATTAGGTATGTGCATTTATTTTGCCACTTTCCATATGCCGAGATATTCCGAGGTGAACCTGTGGCTTTTGCTTGCGGCAGTTTTCCATTATTCATGGCTGATTAAGTATTTTAGAAAAGAAAATAAGACACCACAGTGTTAACAGAACTTAAAATAGCAAGTTAATTGAGTAAATGAGTGCAAAGGTTGTGCAGTAAGTTAATGATCAGTATAATCAGCCACATTTATGTGCATCCTAGCTGCTCTTTTGCAGCTGTGTAAAGTGGTTACAGTTTTCAGCCAAGGCCATATTACGGCCGCGCACCGATGTCAGCCGTGATTAGGGTATTAATTGAGCATGCTCAAATGGCGGCGCAATATGTTGGTCGTGATTAATGCCCAGCGGGGATCTAGAGGACATAAGATGCAACTCGGCAGCCAAAATAAACCAGAGGACTCAGTTCTGGCCTGCTATGGTCGGGCAGGCAGCTAAGAATTCTGGGTGAGGCAGAGACTGGAGGTCAGCCGGAGAGTAACTCATAGTTTTCTGGTGGTCTGTCTCTGAGATGACTGCTTCTGATCGCCGACGAACATAAGCAGAATGAGCTTAACTAAAAAAATAATCGAAACGCTGTCTATATGCAGCAGCTGGCTGAAGAGCAGATGTTACTGTGGGAATCTGCATGTATTGTTTATAAGGGTAACACAGTTAGCACGCACAGACTCTCTCCAAAACCTCAGAACAGAAGCAGTCCTGCTTTTAACCGCAGAGGTTATTTTTTTTGATTTGGTTGGTTTATCAGTTTGGTAGTGTGTTAGGAGGATTGCACAAAAAAAAAAAAAAAAAAAATTTATAGCAAAGT
>VUQH01038017.1:39754-50374 GCA_015106775.1 Etroplus canarensis | reverse complement strand
AATATGTCCATACTGTAAGTAGACTACCATTTAGTGGTTTCACCACATCCAGGTTTTTGTTTTTCTTTGAATAAATCTTGAACTAATAATCATATGACTGTGATTACAAATTGTAAGATAAGTTTTCATTGTCAACGAGTTCAAATATATTAAAAAATAAAGGCTTATGCTCACTGGTCACTTTATTAGGTACAACAGTTTATGTGCTGCTTGACATGTGATCTTACACTGACTCTGTGTTACAGGGTTAACACGGACACGTAATCAGCCAAAAATTATACGACAGCGACTTGGTACATTTAGGGATGCAGACATGGTCAAGATGACCTGCTGAAGTCCAAACACCATCAGAATGGGGAGGAAAGAGGATTTTAAGATAAGTGGTCTGATAAGTATTTCTGCTGATCTGATTACATCTGGTGGTCTGAGAAAGAGACAATGTCCAGTGAGGGTCAGTTCTCAAAATGTCTTGTTGACGCCAGACATCAAAGGAGAGTAGCCAAACTGATCCACGCTAACAGGAAGGAAACAGTTATAATAGAATCTGTGTAATGCTATCACATCTCTGAGGGATGTTTCCGGCACCTTGTTGAATCTCTGCCACGAAGAATTAAGGCAGTTTTGAAGGCAAAAGCAGGGTCCAACCTAATACAACCGAGGTGTACCTAATAAAGTGGCACTAAGGATTATTCAGCCTTGGCGGAGGTACGCAGTCTTAGACTGCTCTTGTTTATGGCTGTCAACATACAGATTACAAAAACTACTATAATTAATGCTGTAACAGCTGCAGTAAAAACAAATGAAAATAATCATTGCATGAAGGGTAATATTTACTGAAGTACAATGTTATTATATTTATATTTATATATTTATAACAATAAGTCCATCCATCCATTCCATGTCAGTGGCCAATCACAATGTGTTATTTCAGGCTGTAACTACATCAGATTTGCTCTACATGGTTAAAAAAGCTCACATTAATGAGGCGGCTGTCGTGCAGAGGCAGAGCGGTCGACCTCTGATCAGTTGATCGCAGGTTCGATTCCCGCCCTGCCGGCCCATGTGTCGACGTGTCCTTGGGCAAGACACTTAACCCCACGTTGCTCCCGATGGCTTGGTTAGTGCCGGTGCGTGGCAGCTCTGCCACCATCGGTGTATGAATGGGTGAGTGAGTGTAGCTGTAAAGCGCTTTGGGCCTTAAAAATAGGGTAGAAAGCTATATAAGTAGACACCATTTAATGACATCACTAAATGTCTAGCATAGAAAGCTGATAAATTATATTAAAAAGAATAGTGCCATTATTAAAGGAGTGTTTTGTCTATTTTGGCAAATTATTTAAACTTTAATACAGAAAAAAAATATTACACAGTTTGTGGGATATTGAATGAAGCATTAACAAGATATTTTATTTTTTAAATACCACTGTTCACGCTGGAAGAGCAACAGCTCAAACTTCCACATGACTCCGTGACTTGCTGTGTGTGTCTCTGAGGTGCATGGACAACGTCGCGAGAGCATAAAGTCTGAACGAGAGGGGGACAGAGTCACGCCTGACGGGCGTCAACTCCAGTCTGAGACAGAAAGCGCTCATATGGAGTTTATTTTCACGTTTCTTTCAATGCAGTCCTGCCATAAAAGTGCATAAAGATATTAGAATGATTGAACACTATAACACACGTCTATGGGAAAAGTAGTAGTAGGTGCAGGGGGGGATTCTAGAGTCTGTTGGGGCCCTAGGCAAAAATTCACAGGGGGGCTCCTCCAACCAGCATTCATCACCATTATGGTATGTAGGAAAGTATGAAGGTGACATGTTAATAACATCAATTTTGAAAGCTATCATTTTACAGAAATCTAATTCTGTAACTTGAAAACACATTTAGAATCCTTTAAATTCTACTTCTGAATGTTATCTTTAGGCATATAATAACTCATTATTCAGTGTTTTTTATTTACATGCTGTTTGATAAGGACAGAGTAACGGCTTCACTATAAATGATTAAAATCTTTGTGTAAATATACAGTTTTCACTATCATAAAACCATTATGCCTACACTACACATATGGAACGTCCAATAAAATACACACACCACACGGTAAATGGACTGGTGCTTATATAGCACTCAACTACAAGCCTCATTCACCCATTTGCATCAGGAGCAATTTGGGGTTCGGCGTCTTGCCCAAGGACACTTTGGCACATAAACTGGAAAAGCCAGGAATCAAACCGCCAACCTTCTTGTTGGAAGATGACCCACTCTACTTCCTGAGCCACAGCCGCCAATGTATGTATCGATACGTCTTACTGGTGAGGTGGCTTACACGTTTTCCTTACAAGTATGAGGTCCCTGGCTCGATTCCGGGCGGGGACACAAGCCCCTCCCACCGTGGAAGGTTACATTAGGAAGGGCATCTGGCGTAAAACATGTGCCAAATTACTGATGCAGATTAATCCTCTGTGATGACCCCTTGGGGAGAACACGAGGGGAGCAGCTGAACATCTTACTAATTTAGAGTCCAAGTCCTCACATTTCTTTGCATCTAAATTTCATGACTCAGCATTTACAGCTTGGTAGTTATCTTAGTAGGAAAATAAATAATGTGATGCTTGTCGAAAATGCACTACTCAAGTGCCTCTCCCCACAGTTCAGACCAGACCAGCAGCATTTCATTATTTAGTATTATATTTAATCATTATCTGCTCCACTCACCAACGTCTTGCTTATTTTCCTCCTTTCTTTTTTCTCCTCTTCATTTCTGTTGTGTGGCTTTCGTTGTATCATTAGGTCGGTTTGAACAGAATCATGCACATCAGTGGCAAGGGATGTGAGTGGAGTTAGGTAGGGCCCCCTTGGGAGTGGGAGGTGTCAGGTCTCTTCTACTGTCACTGCATGGTCGCCTGCCTTGCCTGTCTTGCTCAGTTCATCTGAGATAAACTGGAACGGTACGGACATTGGGACTCTGACTCATCTACAGGAGTCAGAGCAGGTCATACAGCTGTGTGAGTGTGTGTGTGTGTGTGTGCGCTTCGCTTGTTGCTTGAGTTCATATTTGAACACCAGTGATCCCTGTTTCCATCCATGGGGTCTGTGTGGAGGTAGTGGAGGACTACAAAGTCCTCAGTGTTCACACTGACAGTAAATTAGGCTTAATTAAAAACACAGAACCGTCTCTGTTTTCTGAGCCAGCTCAGGTCCATCAGTATCTGCTGGACGATGCTCAGGATGTTTTATGAGCAGCGTCATCCTCTGAGAGTAGTGGAAAATAACATCTTGGGTGCGGAGCTGGACTCTCTGACAGTGGTGTCCAAGTTCAGGAAGCACAGTCGCTCAGTGGTTAGCACTGTTGCCTCACAGCAATGAGGTCCTAGGTTCAAACCCAGGAAGGGCCCTTCTGTGTGGAGTTTGCACGTGCTTGTGAAAGTTTTCTCTGGGAGCTCCGGTTTCTCCAGGACGCTCTCCAGGACACAGGAGCAAGCTCAGCAGCAGACTCGTCCCACCATGATGCACCACAGAACGCCACAGGAAATCATTCCTACCTGTGGACAGCAGACTCTATAACTCCTCGCTGTGACTCCTTGACATATTGCAGCTCATACCTTCACAGGGACAACAGTAGCAGACTGAGAAACAGCACTTGTGCTTCCCTGTTGAGCTTCCCGCTTGCTCAACAAAAATAACTTTCTCATTATTTTTGACTGGTTTGGGTCACCCCTGCCCATAGCCAGAGCCGGCCCGAGGCACCAGTTTGGAACGAAACAGGAGGCAGAGCTCAGCTGTCCTGCATGAAGCTCCTAATGACGCTAGACCTGGATGAACTTGATGGACCACTCTACAGACGATCTCATTCTGCAAAGAGGCTTGGCCATCTCAAATGGCAAAGTGCTTCCAGCTTCTCGGGCACTTAATCAGCTGATACACGTTACAGACTGACCCTCACAGTCATTCCGCCGCTCTCCCTGTGAATGCCAAAAGCCGCTAGAGTGTCGATTCTAAGGCGCAACCATGAATACTGTTATAGAACAATTACTGAGGGGAAAATTTAATCAAAGCTACTGATACCTTTGAGATGCTGCAGCAAGAAGAACAAAAATGGCGAGGGTGAGTGAAACGCTTTTGGAACGCGCCGAAATGCCAGGATCAGCTCCATTACAGCCCACGCGCTAGGAAGCTTAGAATAATCATAACACCTTTGCTTGGAGAATTAATTCAATTTGCCAGGGCAGAGCAGAATGAATCCATGCTATTACCACTGAAAAGCAGAAGGGAGTGAATTTGAGTGATATTTACAGAGAGATTAGCATTTGTGTTCCGCAACATTAGAGTTCTTCCCGGTGCTGGGGGAATGTATCGAGCCCATTACGGTGGGAAGCCGCTGGGAACCAGTGCTTTTTTAAAAATGATTTTAGCGTCGCAGTAATGACATTTTAATGGCCATTTCCCTTAAGCGAACATATCTCTGGAAACAGAAGGAAAAGAAAAAGTCTTTGAATGGCTGGGAGCAGTCAAGCCTGCAACACCGAAATGAACGGACTAGTAGGTAACTTACAATAAGCCCCGGCTGCTCTTTAAACACCACAGCTTCTCAACTGCCGCTTAGCTGCCCTTAATCTGCTGCAGCTGTCGGCTAATATCGGGGAACAAGAACGCCACGTTTTCCTCCTTTATCTAGAGGTTAGCTCGTTTTGCTTTTCCCTTCTGCGGGTCAACCGGTGGCGTCGGGAGGGGGCCCACTGTAGACCGGAGGGAAGGAGCTCTACTTCATGATATATTTTCCAATTACATCCGATTTTAACTTCGGGTGCCTTCAAGGACAGGATCTCTTTGAGTTACTGAGATTCAATTAAATATTCAGAGATCTATAATAGCAGGGGGTTGAAAGAGATACCTACAGACGGAACCGAGTTTCAGCTTCAACCAAAGTCAGTGTTCGTGCTGAAACATTTAGTTTCACAGAGAAAGGAGAGGGTTAGTTCAAAAAAAATAAAAAAAAAATCTATCACTTTAAGCACAAACTTGCTGTTCTTGCCAAATGTGTGAGATTTTAGCACAATGACAACATGTTTTCCACTGCAGAAACGCTGATAGAGCGCTGATAGAGTTCAGCTACCAAAAAAAAAAATAAAAGGAAAAAAGTTTCTGTAATTTTCTCATTAGTCTCTCCTTCCTTTTTCTCAAAGACAAAGAAAACCGGCTTTGGAATTCTGTGCGGCAGCCACGGCGGAGAACGAGCGGCGCGGAGTGCATTTCCGTCTGAAATATTTCAACATGACCTTGCGGCGTGCGAGAGCGCGTCGAGGTAAACGCTGCTGTCGGGAGCGGAATGAGAATGAGGCGGAGGCTGCAGTTGGCGCGTATGTGTGTATCGGGGTTATCAGGCAGCCTCAGCGAGCTCGAGCCGATCACGCCGAGCAGAAAAGGAAGAGCGGGAGGAGGAGGAGGAGGAGGAGGAGCAAGGGGCAGAGAGAAACACCGCGCGATAAAAAGGACAGAGGGAACCTTGATGATCCTCGAGGGCCTCAAGGTGCTTTGAGATCAAAGCTCCTTTTGAAGGCGTTGAGATCTTGTACTTTCTCCCGCGCGCATGCTGGTAGTCAATTAAGAAAAGGGAAACCAGACAAAGGGGGAACGTGAAAGCCTTTTTGAAGGATTTGTTTCTTTGTTTCGTTTCTTCACAGCCTGCTCAATCACGCTCGTTTCTAACGCGCCCTGCAGCTTCATCTTCACACACATCTGCCGCTGGATGTATTTGCATTTCCTCAAAGTCTCCCTGAATCTTCCTTTTTAGATCTGATGCATAAACGCCAAACAGGCAAATTAGAAAGAGAAAACAACGGAGACGCAACCGCCGGAAAGTGGATTCAGCAAGACTGTGGCAGAGACAGTTGCAGTTGTTTAAATCACTCTAGGTATTTTGCATTTTGCTGTATCAACTTGCCCGAAGAAACGGTCCGGAAACACGGCTGACCGGTTCGAAAATTCGCTGACGCCGATGATTTGCTTTGACAGATTTCATATTAATACTCCTCTGGGTGTTTGAAATGCAAACTATTCATCAGGCTCTCTCTCATTTCCCCAATAAGGATCTATCACAGACTGTATCTTCGTGAGCCTAACTTGACATGCCACTATAAGAGTGCAGAGCTGCAGTATTTATTAGCTTGTGAATCAGCCAGGGGAGCAGCATGGACGGAAAAATGAATGATAAATTGATTTTTACTGGATGCCCAAAGAAAAAGAAATCAATTCTTATATACGGATGCACACATATATCTGACACTTCCATGTGGTGCAGGCCAGCTTAATATTTCATACAGCTTGAGCTCAGCATTTCAACTTGTACGCCATCTTTATGCATTACGTGAAATTCCACGTTATTGATTAAATCATCTTTTTTTCTTCATATTGGTGAATATTTTTTTTCGGAAATGTCCCACACCTTTCTGCAATTGAAGCACCAATGTACAGTGGACATACAATGTGAACATTTCTAAACTTTTTCTACTTATAGTGTGACCTATAACTTGTACAGTTCACTTAAAATGCACAATAAGTTGGTTGTATAAGTGCACAAGCTCTAAAACTAATACTTTGTTGTTCAGTCTTTTTGGGTAGGTGTCTATCAGCATGGTAGATCCTGACTTGGTAATATTTGTCCGCTCTTCCTTGTAAAAGCGCTACAAATCCGTCAGATTGTGAGGGCATCTCTTGCGCACAGCCCTCTTCAGGCCACCCCACAGATTTTCAATTGGATTTACGTCTGGGCCATTCTAAAGCTTGAATTTTCTACATTTGCTTGGGGTCATTGTGGTGCTGAAAGGTGAAATTCCTCTTCAGGTTCAGCTTTCTAGCAGGCTTCTTGAAGATTTTGGGCCAAATTTGACTGGGATCTGGAACTGTTCCAAGTCCTTCCACGTTAACTGAAGCCCCAGTTCCACCTGAAGAGAAACAACCTCAAAGCATAATGCTGCCACCGCCATGCTTCACCATGGGTATGGTGTCCTTTTGGTGATGTGCAGCATTGTTTCCTGTGCCAAACATAACTTTTGGAATGGGCCAAAAAGTTCAACCTTGGTTTCATCCGACCGTAACACATTTTCCCACATGCTTTTGGAACACCTGATGTAGTTTGTGCTAAATTTAGATGTTTTCTTGATAAGAGAAGGCTTCTATCTTGCGACTACCCCATAGTCCAGACACATAGAGAATACAGGAGATAGTTGTCACATGTTCTACACAACCAGAAATTGCCAGAAATTCCTGCAGCTCCTTTAATGTTGCTGTAGGCCTCTTGGCAGCCTCCCTGATCAGTTTTCATCTCGCCTTTTTATCAGTACGGAGGGACGTCCAGTTCTCGATAATGTCACTGTGGTTCCATATTTTCTCCACTTCCCGATGACTGTCTTCACTGTGTTCCATGGAATTTTTTTGTCTCCTTCTCCTGACTGATACCTTTGAACAATAAAATCCCTTTGATGCTTCGTCAGCTCTCCGTGAACCTTGGCTTTTGCTGTAGGATGAAACTGAGTAACTGTCAGGAAAATCCTACTCGTGTAGCCGAACTTTATTTGAGGTCAATCAGAGAGATTTTTATTGATGGCAGGTGTGCACCCAAAAGAACTGAATGGTAGAATTAAAGCAAAAATTGCTTTAACAAAGTATTTTTGGGGTGTTTTAGGGCGTGCGCACTTATGCAACCAGCTTATTGTGCAGTTTTTACTTTTTATATTTCTCCCCCTAACAGATTTTGAATTGAATTGCACGGGTTATAGGTCACGTTAAAGGCGGAAAATGCTTTCAAATGATTTATCATGGTGGTGTTTTTTGCATCAGAAAAACCTGGTATTTTAACAGGAGTGTGTAGCCTTTCTGCATCCACTGTATGGTGTCTCTGCATCTTGCTTTTGAGGGTACGTCCTGCACTGTATGGCTAATCAGCTTGTCAACATGTAGACATAACGCCTGCGAGCGGAGATCGCAGTGGCATCTGCTACATGGAGAACTGTACAGCAGGGCTAATCTTCCACTCAGAAACTGCAGCATTATGTAAGGAGAAATAGGCCGTTGCATAACATGGAGACTTCTCGCTGGCGAAATCACCCACTGCCCGGCTCACCAAGCGTCTTCAGAGTGTCTGCGACAGAAAGAGGAAAATGCTGAGGGCCAGCAGCCATTTTGAATCAGGAAGCTGTTATGTAGTGCTCGCATTTGATGTCTTCCCCTCTTATCATTCACCTCAAATGACACAGTGCTGTTGCTGATGGAGCTGCGTGTGTCATTTCGATTCGGTTTGCGTTGGAAAAAGAGGAAGGCGGCGGCAGAACAGTCGCCTTGCAGAGGGGACATGGTTGGTTTCAGTTACCACACCTCCTCTCTGTTTCTGCTCAGCCAACTTATTTGTATGTGCTCGCCGTGATCTCCGGCAGTCACCTTGAGCAGCGCTTCATATCCTCTTCCGTCCCCGGCGCCTCCCTTTCATCCAGCGGTGGTCACGGCCATCAGCGCACATTTGCACTGCAAATGACGAGTGGCCGCTCTGACGGTGAACCAGATCTCATTGAAAAATCGATGAGTTAGACATGTGTGGTGTGGGTGTATGTATACGTGTGTGTGTATGGATGCATCTGAATCTGAATCTCCCATCAGAGCATGACTCACACCGGGCTTGCCTATTTGTCCCGGAGTGTACACACTCTGGCAGCAAGCCAAAATACTGCAGAGGGAAGCAACACTGAACACACTAAGAAGGAGAGAGGGAAAAATAAATCAGCCAAAACATCATCCTCTATAATCCTGCCCCTCTTAAGAGGAACAACACGTATTCACAGATGCTACATACTGAGATGAATGCTGCGTGTACCACTGAGACTGTTGATGGATGGTGTCCTCCAGCAGCGCAACCATCAGACCTGTAGGTCTGAATCCCGCCTGACCCGCTCGCTTTCGCTATCAAAGCACACGTACTTGTATGCAAACATGAGAACGTCCTTGAGCGAGGTTACTCGGAGTCCCACCACACCACAGCCTTGTTTACAGAGCTGCCGAGGGCCCGTGAATACATACGTACACAGAGTAACGGCAATTTCTGTTTGCATTATCCTTGTGTGATCCAAATGATGGTGCAAAGCCTGAAGTGGGCTGTTTTTGCCTTGTTTTTGCCTGATGACAACTGGCATTTCATACTACAAACATAGGGAAAAAAAACCCCATACTTTTTATTTGATCATGTGACAGATCCACCAATATTAAAGAATTTTGTTTACAAATATATGCAAATATGAGTTGTGATCAAAAAGTTCTAGGAAATGGCTCAAAAAAACCAAAAACCAGATCTGGCGTGAATTTGGCCACCAAGGTCATCTTCTCAGGAGTGACCGGAGTGCTTCCAGCATGGCTGGTATTTTTAGATCACTCAGTGGAAGCTCAGTTCTATTTCCTTGCACTTGTGCCTCTGTGGTGCATGCTGGATTTCCTCCAAACTGTGACTCTTGAACTTGAGTTTCAATTTAGGGACGTGGAAGAACTCAAAGTGAGGCAAATCTGGCAACTGGGCCAGGGGGAACGCCAAAATGTGTGGCCAAACCAGAATATCAGTGATAGAGCAGCTCATCTAGTTTATGATCCATTGCAGTTCACAGGTTATTGTAACACGTGAAGTACTGAAAGAAAGTTATACGTTTTCTTGTTGTTCGTTGGCTTTATTGCACTAAATAATGAAAATTAAAAATCCACTGAGAAATCAAGGAAGCTCACAAACAGTCATATCCAAAACTAAAGCCCTATTTCTTGACAGATTTCAATCATAAATCTAATGACGGCATTTATGTATTTATGGCACATGCAAACACTCATTTTAGCAACATTATAATCCAAACCAATGCTCTAAGGAGTAGCAATTCTTGTGAAAATGCAAAAGTGCACATGAAGTGGCAAATGTGGCCTTGATCTTCGATCACAATTTGGATGAGGACCCGTTATGCCCTCTTGATCACTGTGCGCAAATCTCATTGAAATCTGACCAACACTCTTGAAGGAGTAGCAATTCTTGTGAAAACTGAGAAGTGGCTGCAAAAGTACAATTATGCCCCTGACCTTGAGCACAACTGGATGAAAATTCATTAGGTGATCACTGTGTGTAAGTTTTAATTAACATTTGGAAGGAGTAGCAATTTTTATGAACTGTGGATAGAGCGGTGACAGACGCCTTGCCATGCTAATCAGTCCCGCGATCAGAAGAGCTAATCCCTCGTGTTTCATAGCTGTCCGGACCTGCACGAGAAGATGATCTTGGAGGGGTGTGATGTATAAAGAGACATGTGATAAATTAAAATAAGTCTAAACCATTGACTCCTACAGTAGGGGGAGCTAGTGGTTCTGTTTGCAAATCAACTGATCACATGTATCCTTTGATGAAACACAGTTATCCTGATGCGAGCGGTCTTTCGTTGACAACAATGCCCCCATCCATAGGGCACGAGGGGTCACTGAAAAGGTTGAGGAGGATAAACATGATTTCAGATCATTTGAAGACCTTTGGGAAAGTTAGGAGCAAGTTATTAGACATGAAACACCAAATGCGGGAAGAAGGAGTTCCATCACTACAAGAGAGTACAAAGCTGC
>VUQH01038017.1:0-32496 GCA_015106775.1 Etroplus canarensis | reverse complement strand
AGAAGGTTCACGGATGTAGTGAAGGAGGGTTGGTGTGAGGGAAGAGGACGCAAGGGATAGGGTGAGATGGAGGAAGATGATCCGCTGTGGCGACCCTTAACGGGTGCAGCTCAAAGAAGAAGCTAATGTGTACCTTTGGCTCCTCCCTTGTATTCTCCCCAAGGGGTCGCCACAGTGGATTCATCTGCATTGGTAATTTAGCAGAGATTTAATGCCTGATGCCCTTCCTGACCAAGGGTGAGAGGGGCTTGTGTCCTCTTCTGCAATCAAACCAGGGACTTTTCGCTTGTACAGTAAGGGAAATGTGTAAATGTTTAAACCACTAGGTATAGGGTATAGATAGATAGATAGATAGATAGATAGTACCAACCAAGACAATGAAGTTTTATAAGTCAGGTAATCCTTTACTAAGCTCCTCTTTTAAATATGTAATCTCCTACCACACTTCTCTGTGTACCTTCAGCTACTCCTTTGCAAATGAATCCACATCAGTAATTTGGCAGAGTTTTTACACCGGATGCCCTTCCTGATGCAACCCTCCCATGGTGAGAGGGACTTGTGTCCCCACCTGGATTTCAACCAGGGACCTTTTGGTTGCAAGGCAAACGTGTCAACCGCTACACGACAGAGACAATGTTTGGTTTCCTGTGGCCAGGGATAAAAACGAAAAGGATGAAAAAAAGAAAACCACTAATGCAACTGCAGTGTTTCTTCCTCGGTCTGGTGCCTCAGCACACAGCTATGCACTAGTGGAATGTTTCCAATTGTACAGTCGTGTCCTGTGTGATGGCAGAGAGAGCAGGCTTTAAATTTTCCCTTTATTTTGTGCCAGCGTGAAAATAACTGTCAGTTTCTAAGGAGCTCTACTTCACATTGTGAAGAAGCACCTGCAAGCTAAGTACAGCTCCATAACAATGGTGGTGAGGCCTGTTGAGGAGGAGAATGATGCTGCTGCTGCTACAGATCCAAACACCAAAGCAACTTGCTTTTAGTTTGGCTTAAGCTTTTTGAGGGTTATGTGGTGGAGGAGCTGCTACCAACATTGCCCTGCTGGGCTACACAACCTCTGGACATGTAACCAGCATGCACAAGCTAAATTCTACTATTGTACAGTGAGTGAGGCCTGCAATCTCGAAGGAGCAACAGAGGAAATGGTTAAGTTTCAGAGCTGGAGCGGTTACAGCGGTCATCGGGTTGGTGAGCTGATTAACACCAGAGGGAACACAAGGAGTCTAGTTTGATGTGCTTCATGGAGCATTGCAGTGTGCATTTAGACATTGCCACACTTACACTTCTGGGACCACAGTGTGACTGTACCTAGAAGGTAGTGGATGTTAGTTTGAACAGTACAGAGAAAAGTGGAGAAACTTCACTAATTGTAAATTAAAGTGGTGCAATCACAGACATATCTGTGGTGTGAATATTGAACTGCTAGCTGTGGAATGCGTCCATTTCATCATTCTTGATTCTATTTGAATCCAGTCTGAATCAACACACTGTTTGCATTCCTCCATCAGCTGATGCAGAGGTCATCCACATGACTGTGGCAGTAGTGAGCAATGAATAGTTAGCATATCCTGACTACCCTCTGCACAAGTTACTGGACATGCAGCTGAATGTGTTCTATAATATCTGTTTCAACTCCACTGCCACAGGGACAGATGCAGAGGGGCTTTTTTAAAAATCTTGTACTACATTGCCTGCATTCATTTTAGATTTGAGCTCCTTGTTGTATCAAGCGAGATTTTGATTTGTTCAGCTCTTACATTTGTGTTTTGCATTGTTGCAGCACAGTAATTTCCTAACATTTGGGATAAATAAAAGTTACCTTGAATTCAAAGGAGAGCTTATTTTTTGTAATGCCAAATTACTCAATAGGTAGTACCAGAAGGAAACAGATTCATTTTAAATATCATCAGTGACATCAATAAACCTGTTTATTGCATGACAAAATCACTTTTAAGCTGTTTTCAATTAAAGGCTTTGAGTTTCCCACACCTTAGAATTGCTGCATGGAATTTGCAACCACTGATATGAGTTCTTCTGAGAGAAATTTAACTCACAAAAAAACATGAAGGATTTATAATTAATAATGCAACAATGCAGTGTTGCTCATGGTTAGTAAATGAATTTATGACTCTATAATGTTCGTGGTAATTGTGTTTGTGTGCATTTCCCAATGGATCTTAAACAATACTCTCAAACACTGCTGCACAGATCAATAAAGAGGTGGTTAAGCTGAGAATTGTTAATACAAGCAGAAAGAGCAGATACAGTTTAAAGAAAAGACAAAATATTATTATTATGTCATATTTCCTGTCTGATATGGGGTATTAGGTTTGCAAATAAAGCTGGAAATAAACTGTGTAACAACTCGACTGCTTTATAAAGCCATTTGCTTCTCAAAATGTTGCTCAGAGGGAAAAGGTAATTTGACAACGACATTAAAGAGATACCGTTTTACCGTACATTATTTTATGCAAACTGAAACGATGATTATTAATCACTACTGTGGCTGGTTATGACACCGTTTAAATTTTAGCTTCTAGATCAAAATAAATTGCTTGTTAAAATCTACAGAGGCATATGATAAATCTAATGAGCCATTAGAATAGTGAGATAGAGTTGGGGAGTGCTACAGTCCATTATCTATCTGAGTAACAAGATAAACCGCAAATTAGAACAGTTTAAAGTTAGCTTGGTGATGGTGATTGTGCAATTAGAGCTTTGGTGAGATCTTGTGATGTGAAAAACAAAAGCAAAGTTAACTGACCATGCACACTTCTCCATTAATTCCCTATAAATGCTACAGTGCAAATGCCTAGAGACGAACATTAGCGGGTAGCTGCAGGTTCGCTGTGAACAAAGAGTGCATTGTATATTAACTAGCAGCTAATGATCTCTTAAAGGTTCAGAGCCGAGAATTGCGCACTTTTAAAAATGAAACAACTGGCATATTATCATGCAGCAAATTGCAACAGATAATGAATAATTAAATGTATAAATTGCTTTCTTCTAACCTTTACCCTGTGTCTCAGTGGGGTGAATTCTGTCACAATCATACATAATGTGGATAAAAAATTAACGCCACAATAATGCAACTACCTAGAGAAGAAGCACATATACAGTGGTGAAAAAGTTTCACCTGTTATGCATCCATAGGAATTAAGAGGGTAAGTAGCACCCAGGTGCTGCTAAGCAAATGCACCTCTGTAAAAGGCATGGTCTGGAGCATTAACGCCGCACTCTTTTTTGCCCCGGAGTTCAGATGTAGGAGTTGGGAGTGACGTCATTCCTGAGTTGACCATGTTCCAGAAGTATGGTTGGAAAAACTGGCTTATTTTTGGCTCCTTAGTGAGGAAGAGCACGTACACGTTCGAACACAACTTTAGTAGTACAGATTACAAGTGCTACAGTTTTACTACTGTTTACACTTGTAGCTGCCATCTTGGATTGTGAAGTTAGGGCCGGTGTGCATGCCCCAACTTTCCAAGCAGGAAATCCATCTTTATGGGGAGCAGTGCAGTTGAAAATTCCAATTAGGAACTTGAAATTTCTGACTTTCTACTTTAAATGGACTACAGCACAAGATTTATTGAGAAAATGCTGAAATCTTCCTAGGAGTGGGTGCCCCAGAAAATTCACCCCAAGGTCAATAAACTGCAAAAAACTCAAGAGCTACATCTCAGACTCTGCGGGCCTCAGTTGCGTGTTAAATGTTAAAGTTCGTGACAGCACAATTATGAAAAGACTCGTTAAGTATGGCTTGTTTGTAAGGGTTGCCTGGAGAAAGCATTTTCTCTTTAAAAAGACCACAGTGGTTTGATTTAAGTTTGCAAAACTGCATCTTTTCAAGATTTCTGGAACAATGTCCTTTGGACAGATGAGACCAATGTGGAGATGTCTGGCCATAATGCACAGCACCACATTTGTTGTAAACCAAACACTGGATATCACATATCACATACCATCCTAACTATCAAGCACGGTGCTGGAGGGGGAATGATTTGGGCTTATTATGCAGCCACAGGACCTGGGCACCTTGACATGTAATCTGGAAACAGGAGCAGGGGAGGACCTAAAAGCAGACTCACAGGATGGTAGAAGCAACTTAAAGTCTCTTTATTAAAGCCAAAGTTCATAAACAAGAACTTAGAGTGTTTACATAAACACCAGGAAACTTCAGGAGACACTCAGGTAGGGAAACAGGTGCAACAACAAAGGCCAACTGAAAGCCAGGATTGTAAATACACTCAGCGTTATGAAAAACGAAGACCAGGAGGGAAATGAACACAGGTGACAACAATCAGGGAATCTGGGGTGACAGGAAGCAAAACTAAACACACTGCTCATGATGTAGAGGACCATCTTAGTAAAATAAGAAATTCACAGTGAACAAAACTCCATACAGAGACTCAAAAACGACATGAAGGGAAAACATGGGGAGGCAGGAATAATCACTAAAATACAAGAAACTTAATAACTTCTGGAACTCAACCCAAAACCCCAATGTATAATAAGAGCTAAACAAGAAAGAGAACCAAGTCTATGAATCAGGAAAACCTAGAATAAAGTACAAAATGAACATCTGAAACATTACAAGACCCAACATAAACCCTACAAAACCCACAGACTATGATACATCTTGCAGTCACTGAGTCGATCGTGAACTCCTCTGTATATCAAAGCATCTAGAGTCAAATGTGAGGCCACGGAATTGGCGTGTACTTTCTTTTTTACATGACTGTACCGGATTAATATTGCACGACACATAATTGGTACACGAATGTGGTGCATTGATGTGATAATTGCCAAAGCATTTATGTGTTATTTGTGACTCTTGCTTTGTTTTGTTTTTTTAAAGGCAGTAGTAAACACTTTGGAACAAAGTTGTTTGTGACTACATGCAAGCGCTTGAAAAAAAACCCCAAAAAACATATTTCTTTACAAGTGGCAGTTACAAAGTTGCTCATAAAGCACCAGGCTGTCTCCAGCAGTGACGGCTGTGTGCGATTTTTGTTTACAAGGTCGCACCCCAGTCTTCAAAGACCTCGGTTTGAACTAAATGAAAAGAAAAGAGGAAAAAAAAAAGTTTTGTGCTCTGCCTTTTCCCGAGAATCATAGCGGGGGATGTCAAGATGTATATCTTCTTTCTAACCGAGCCTACACAAGACACAAAGCGACAATGTGAGAGGGTGAGACAGCACACCCACACAGAGACCTGCTGTTACCTTCAAGCTCATTAAGAATTTGGGTGATTTTAATGCTGTGCGTTCTACATTTTGTTGGTTCCTATTAAGGATGCAAAACCTTCAAAATGAGTCATGAAAAAAGAAGCAGGGCTAAATAATTTCTTAAGGATTTGCTAACAATATCACCAAACATTTTTTCCACTTGTCTGAAAACATGACTCACAAAATTGTGGAAGAGCTATCAAGACACAGTGCTGTACTAAAACCCTGAGCTACCCCTCATTTCTTTGTTTCTTGCTTCCAAGGAGACAGACTTACTTTTCATGTTTTAGAAATGGTTTTGGGTTATAGTTCTCCAGGCGTTCTGATACTGGCTGCTTTTATTGTGCATTTTCATTTTAGTCCTTGTACCCGACCCTTTTCAGAAGATTTATTTATTTGTTTTTTTTGTTGTTGTTAGGCCACTAAACACCAATCTGTGAATTACTCAAGAATATAAAAGGCACCCAACATAAGGGGTGGACCAGTGTTGTGTCTACACATCACAGACAACTGAGCAAAGAACCATTTTTTTTAACAATTGTATCGTTAGGCACATTGTTGTCTGCCTGCCACAAAAACACATAGTTTGTTCCCATTTCTTTAGCCGAATATATGAAAAATGCCAAAGACAACAGTGTGACGGGCACTGAATTGTGTTTTTGCACCAACAAGGTGATTCCCAAAGAGTCCCCTTACACATTTGCCTTACAAGCAGAAGGTCCCTGGTTCGATTCCAAGTGGGGGCTCAAATCCGTCTCACCATTGAGGGCATCCTGAGTAAAGCCTCTGCCAAAGTACCAATGTGGATTAAGCCGCCGTGGCCACCCCTTGAGGAGAATACAAGGGAGCAGCCAAAGGTACTTTTAATGGTGATTCCCAAAGCACTATTAGCTGAAAAAATTGAGGAGACTGGACGAGTGGAGGATAAATGAAGAAGTGGCAGGACTGAAAAACCACCTACAGCAGATGAACAGTATCTGAAAGCGACATCCTTAAGAAATGGGAAAAAAAAAATCTAGCAAAGACCTGACACAGGACCTCAGAGAGTCATCTGGCACTTCGGTTGATCCATCTACTGTTTGCCAAAGAAACGGTCTCAGCAGAAGGTGGCTGTCAAGAAGCCATTTTTAAGAGAAGGCTAAGGTAGGCCAGATTACACAAGAACTGGACTGAAAATCAACAGACCCTATGGAGTGAAAAATCTGAAAATGAAACTGAAGTCAGGAAAGAGGCACAATAGTAAATGTCTACAGCCATCTGTAAAACACAGTGGAGGCTCTGTTGATGGAATTATAAACACAGACAAATACCCTCATATTTTGATCCACATCTAGAAAGCGTCTAATTGGCACCAGCTTCATTTTTCAGCACGAACATGACCCCAAACACACTGCCAGTGCAGTAAAAGCCTACCTGGATAGAAAAGCACACGATGGAACACATTCAGTCATGGGTTGGCCTCCATTACAGAGCGAACAAAATAAAAGGCAGCAAATGTCCAAAGAAAAGTTTTGGAATGTCCTTTAGGAAGGCTGGAGAACCGTCCCTGAAGACTACTAGACTACAAGAAAGCTTGTCAAAGAGAGTTCAGGCTGTGCTGAAGAATAAAGCATCAACTACTGACTTTCAAGTTCCCAAGAACTGAGCAAACTCTGTTTTTGCCTTATGTTCTGTATTTCCATATATGTTTGCACGTTTCAATGTGTCTATTTCCCATATTCCTAGTAAAATATGAAGACATGATGGGTGGCTCAAGGCTTTTGCACAGTACTGTTCTCCATGTGTTTTTTCTTTTCAGCCTTGGCTTCTTGAAGACTTCCTCCATAAAATACCAAGCCAAATTATTTTAAAAATCTATTTTTAAAAAGCCTTCTAGCTGAATAAGCACTGTGGTGTTAAATGTTTAACTAAGGAGTTCTATTTGTAGACATTGCAGGAGGTGATGAGCCGACCTCCTTCAACTTTGACTCGTTCTTATTTTGTTAGATATTTCCGTCTGAGTGGACGCGCATTAGTACATGTGTGGGTGGTCAGCTTGCCAGGTGCGACCCTGCTTTCCCAGCAGGTGATAAACGCCGCTGTCTTGCCAGCCGCAGGTGCTCTTCTCTCTCTTGCTGTGTCACCATAGCAACCCTGCCATGCCAGTTCAGAACGCTGCCGGCAGTGGTCGTCAACCGTGATGAATCACGGCCCGAGAAAATGATACAACAGTGATATTGAACACTCATAGCCTGGCCTGCAATTTGTTTCTCTGTTCTTCTTTTTTTTTTAACTACATAGACACATATTCTGAATGTCATAACACAAGTATTCACAACACACAGATGGTATACTAATTTCAGGTGTATTCATATATACAGTCCAGAGAAAATTATCAGTCGCATTAAGAATGAAGGACAGGCAATAAGTCAGTGTAAACAGTGAGTGTGCTGTCAGTAGGCAGCCATGCATTTCCGTCAGTGTTACTCTACCCTCTCTTCAGGTATGTGAAGCTACACATAGCCATTTTTCAACCCTAAGGCAAACCTTGGCTAGCTGTGGTCCATTGTATGGTCATATCATCCGCACTTTCAATTTATCCTCCTATGACTTTTACTAAGGTAAACACTGCTCAAACTTAATTCACACAACGTAAATAATGCTTCCTTCCAGCCTGCTTCTGCTGGAAGTCTCTTCCTGTTAAGGGGGAGTTCTTCCTTCCCACTGTCACCAAGTGGGTAGAGGGGATTGTCTTATTGTTGGAGCTTGCTCTCTAACATTGTAGGGGCTTATAATGTAAAGTGACTTGAGGGATTTTTTGTGTCTACTACGCTGATTAGCAGCTCAAATGCTAATACTGGCTTCACACCCTAAAACTTATCTCTGTTGAACAGAATGACATATTTAGGAGTTATTTATAAAATGACTGAAGTTTCGTTTATACCTTTGTGGGGAGTCTCTGTAGAGCCTATGATGTAGCCCACACAAGTGGTCAGTGCTGTCACGGGGCAACTGGGACACAGTGCTAGCTGCTGAAACTTCCATCAATCATCTACTGCTTGTCAGGGGGTCCAGGTCGTGGGGAGGGGGCAGTTCAAGTAGAGAAGCCCAGACTTTCCTCTCCCCAACTGTTTCAGTGGGGACACCGTTCCCAGGTCAGCTGGGAGACAGTCTTTCCAGCATGTCCTGGGTCTGCCCCGGGGTCTCCTCCCAGAGGAACATGCCTGAAACACCTCGAGTGGAAGGCGTCCAGGAAGCTCAACTGGCTCCTTTCACCCTCCATTATTTGCCACCTTATCATGGTGGGGGGGGGTTTGCAAGTTCTCATGATTCCAGGAGCTATGTTGTCGGAGGCACTTCGCCCCTGGTAGGGTCTCCCAAGGCAAACAGGTCCTGGGTGAAGAGCCAGACTAAGAGTAATCGAAATGGATCTCGATAACAAAATATATCAGGATTCAGTGTACCTCACCAGGAATGGGGTCACCGGGGCCCTGCCCTGGAGCCAGGCCTGGGGAGGGGCTCGGCAAGTGCCTGGTGGCGGGGTTTATATCCACGAAGCCCGGCCGGGCTCAGCCCGAATAAGCCACATGGGTCCACCCTCCAGTGGGGTCATCACCTGCAGGAGGGCTCATTGGGGTCCTGTGCAATGTGGACTGGGTAAGGTCCCCGGCTTGCTAAACTGGCTCTCGGAACATGAAACTTAACAAATCTAGACAAAGCTACCATCATAAACAAAGTATTTATATTTACTTGCTAGGAATCCTTTTTTGTCACCTACAGTAGAATATCTCCTCTGCTCTGTCTCACCCTGACACACATGGTGAAACAGAGAGCACTGGATGGAAGCAATACAGCAACAGAAACTCATACTGAGCTGAATTAAAATGAGTTCACATAGGGCGCATGGGGGTTCGGCTAAACTATCAAGCAGGCAGCTGTGGCTCAGGAGGTAGAGTGGGTCGTCTTCCAATGGGAAGGTTGGCTGTTTGATCCCTGGCTTCTTCAGTCTACATGCCGAAGCGTCCTTGGGCAAGACACTGAACCCCAAATCGCTAATGATGCATCCATCGGAGTGTGAATGTATGTGTGATAGTTTAATGGGCTTAAAGGCGCAGAATAAAGTGCTATATATAAGGCTTGTAATGCTTTGAGTACTCAGAGTAGAAAAGTGCTATATATGCACCAGTCCATTTACCAAACAGTTTATAATGTGTTGCTGATGCTAGATTAACCTCGCTCCTGGTCACCACACCCACACAGAATCTGCCACCCCGCAGAATTCCACAGATTTTTCAGCTTGAAGAGGTGCATGTTGCTAAGCAAATGTTTGCCATTTCCGCCTGTTTGTCACAGGTGTGCAGTGCTGTGACTGTGTGAAAAGGCTGTCCTGAAATCTTAATGATGAAATTAAAAGCATGGAATTCAAAATCTTGAGTAAACTCGTTTTTCATTTCAGCTGTAATGTTGAGAAAATGTAGAATGATTTTTGTTTTATATAAATTGATTTATTTGCTCAGGAAACAATGATTATATTGTTTTATTGATCACTGACAATGTAACAAGCAAGAATAAAATACTCAGTAGAATTCAGCAAGTTTTTCCACCAGAAAAAAATTTGCAGATTCTGTTTGGACTGCCTGATCACCAGCTTTCACCACTTAGCCTTAACTAAATGAATTAACAGAATTGACCCCCTTGGTTTATTGCAGATGAACTCTGACTGTCTGATTGCATTTTTGAGATGCTGCCACCATAATTTCAAAATGTTTACTAATAGTGTTGACTGCTTCTTTCACTGTCCATATATATTCTAGCATATTAAAAGTGTAAACAAGTTTAAAAGCTTAATTTCTGCTGAAAGAGGTTGTTGAATTTTTATTTTTTTTTTGCAAGTACAGTAGCTTCATCCGCCAACGACCTGGTGAGGTGTGAATATTCCTGAGCCTTTTTAGCCCGAACACAGGAAACCTGTGTAATTTTTTTCCACACGGGGCACTCACATCAGCAAACATCCTGTGCCAGCGGGCAACGTGATTGCAGGCCTGCACACCCCCGCTTGCGGCCAGCTTCAGATTTCCGTGCCAATGGGCAAGCCCACCTTGAACAGGTCACCGGGAAGGGTGCCAGCATTAACTGTGTGCACATATGCCCATCTGACCTGCGATGGCATGGGGCGGCCTGTATGACTGGGTGAGCGGGAGGTGATAGCATAAAGGTCGCAGAGAGGTCATATCCTTCTGGCAACCATGCAGGCCTGCGTTTGTGTGTGCGTGCAGACATATGCAGATGTGAAAAAAACAAAAAAAAAAAAAACAGGGTCAGGACTGAGAAAATCAGTGGGCACGTGCCTTCATGGACAGCTGGACATATGGATTCTGTTTGCTTGGGGAGTTTGAAGAAGTCACACACACACACACACACACAAACAGAGGATTTATGAGGCAGTGTTGTTGGTTATTTACAGGTACTGCTCTGCTCTATTTACTGTCCATAACTGTGGACTGTTGGCCTTGTTTAGCACTGCTGGGGCAGAACCACTTACTGTACTGTCAAAGTGTGCGTGCGTGCGTGCGTGCGTGGATGTGCGCGTTGCGGCAACCCACCTCCAGCAACAAAACCCCACCTCCCTATAAATCCGGGATGATTTAACATGAGCCCCTATTTACTCTCACTCCTTGTGTGTGTGTGTGTGTGTGTGTGTGTGTGTGTGTGTGTGTGTCACGAGCTTTCCCACGCATCTATGAGGCGCAGAACATAAACGCCATGCCACTCTGCGAGCTCGGAGGCTGAAAAGGAATGAATGAAAACAGAAATCACACACACACACGCGTCAAATATCAATCGCAGGGCACCCCGACGGCTTGCACTTCTCTCATTACCACTCGAAGGAGCGTGGGAGTGCATACAAGGGCCTCCTCACTTGATAGTCAGACAGTACCCACTCGCTCCCTCTAAAAACCCTAACCAGACATCTTATCAGCCAATCAAGCAGACAAACCTTACCCAGACTACACACCTCATCAACCCAGCAAAATAAATGTCTTCAGCGGCAGCACAAGGATGACAGATGGATGGAGGGGAGGAACGGAAAGTGGTCGCCGAGAGGGCGGGTGAAATGAGCAAATCAAACAAGGAGGGGAAGCTAAAAGAAGAGCTACATCATGAGAGGATACGTTTCCCTACAGTACTTAAGAAAAACTGAAGGTCAGCGATGTAGCAGCTCGTCCAGCTCATGATCCAATATAATTCACAGGGTACTGGAACGTGTGAAGAACAGAAATAAAGTGATGTGTTTTGTTGTCATTGGTTGGCTGTGTTGGACAAACTAATGAGAACTAACATCAGCTGAGAAGTGAAGGAGGCTTGCAATCAGTCACATCCAGGACACTGGCCCTAACCTAGCTTAAGACATTATTATGCCAAAAATAAACCTAATGATGACGTTTATTTACCAGTGACAGAGGTGCACACGCAAATACTCATTATAGGAATATTACTGTCCAGACCGATACACCAACACTACATTCCCACTGCAGGCAATTCAGATATGTTTTGCTGAGATCTGATGGGTTTTTTTTTTTTTTTTGGCATCATACATTATGATTTCAATGCGACCGCCATCGTGACATCACACGCAGCACGCTGTGTTTACAGAAGCAGCTTCACTTTCTTTCCACTGACTAACTCCACGAACGCTGTCTGCCATGCTCGTTTTTTCCATTGTTGACATTTGATATTGCCGCGTCTCGCCTTCTCTGTGACGGTTCAGACTGAGGTCGCTTTGAAAACCATAGGATACCTATCCGATTTAGGACCACATATGGAAGGGGCCTAAATCGGATTGGAAAAAAAGGGATCTGTGCTGTTCAGACTGCCATAGACAAATCAGATATGGATCAAATAAGGGCAAAAAAACCCCCAAGAGATTCAGGCCACTTTTCCTGCAGTGGAAACGTAGCGCAAGAGGAGTAGTGAATCTTGAGAAAATGGACAAGTGCTTGTAAAATGACAAATATGACTGATTTTGAGCACAAATGGGGCGAAAACCCATTAGGTGATCATTGCGTCTAAGTTTAATGAAATTCGGACTGGTACTCTAGGAGGAGTCTCTGGTTCGATCCCAGGTGGAAACACAAGACCCTCTCACCACGGAGGGTTGTGTCAGGAAGGACATCCGGCGTAAAGCCTCTGCCAAATTACCAATGCGGATCAATCTGCTGTGGTGACCCCTTGGTGGAGAATCCAAGGGAGCATCTGAAAGATACATTAAATTAGGCTGTGTTGGACTGTACCACTTTTCTGTTGACAAGTCCAAAACCTTCTGCCTTCATCTGCCGCAAATACACAGGATTAAAGAGATATTAGGAGCATTTTAAATTAATAGTGTTAGTGATCATTTCTTCAGTAGAAAGTACTTCAAATGCACTGCTTGAAACGCGGATTTTAGCAGCACTGCAAAATTGGTGTGGAAGTTCAGGTCAACGATTGCTCACAGGAAACTAAATGACCACCCAGGAGAAGCAAAACCGCTCTCATTCTCGTTTAATTTGCAATTTATGTAGTTGTTTCTCTCTCTGATATTCATCGCAGTCCAGTTCTTTTTAGTTAATTGCCTTTCAAATGTTGCTTCCAAGAGATCAAAATGACTCAAGAGTGTTCTGCTGTTAAACTGAAAGAAAAATCACATCAGAGAGTGAGAAGTTGTGTTTCAATTTAGGATTACTGTCAAACAAGATTAAAAAGTTGTCACTTCTTCTAAATAGAATTAAATCACCTTTTTCAGCAGGATGTGCAGAACCATTTTTCCCCAATGTGTGTCCTGTGCAGAAGGTGCTTGTCGCTGGCTCTATTTCATATCACCGGCTGCATTTTGGATTGACAGCTTGTAATACATGATCCAGCATTCATGGGGTTCGTGTGACAGTTCATCTCCACACCTTCATACACGCAAACACAGCTGAGGTGACAGGCCAGAGCTGATTGTGTGCTAATGTGAGCTGTGCATTTCCACAACAAGGAAAGCCAAACATGCAAACATTATCACTGTACGTCACGCTCAGGCTCAGAGCAGTGTGGACGCTCCCTACTGGCATCCAGACCTAATTCAGTTACGCAGGGTGCTTCAGAAAGGTGGACCCGATTTGCAACCACGAACCGCCTATGAATGAAACGTTTACCACATGAAAAGGCGGGGCATAGCATTTTAAAAGACCACAACTAACCGTTTGTAAGTTGGTGTAATTGTCCCATATTGCTATCAGGAAATATACCGCATTGAAACTGGGTCCACCTTTTTGTAACATCTGCATAACATAACACTCCTATTACAGATGAAATGTGGGGTCATATGTAAAAGACACCCTCTTTCAATGCGAAATATGAGGACATAATAAAATCATCTGTTGTTTAACGGGTTTTAAAATTATTTCAATTCAACCTCAGTTGAACAGCAACACATGACATATTTTTCACACAAATGAAGCCAAAATGCAGAAGCAGTGTGTGAAAAATTAAGTACACCACATGATTCAGTGGCTGTAAACGCACCTTTAGCGGCAATAACTTGAAGTAATGGTTTTCTGTATGTCCTTATGAGTCTCTCAGATTGTCGTGGAGGAATTTTGACCCACTCTTCTTCACAACGTTACTTCATGGGGTTCTTAAGTTCCCACCACAGTGGCTGATTAGGGTTGAAGTCTGGTCTTTGACTGGGCCATTGCAACACCTTGATTCCTTACTTTTTGCCCATTCTGTTATAGTATTGCTAAGCTTTAGCTGTCAGAATGATGATTTGACTCCAGAATACTTTGTATACAGAGGAGTTCATGGTCAACGCAGCGACTGCAAGGTGCCCAGGTCCTGTGGCTGCACGACAAGCCCAAATCATGACCCCTCCACCACCATACTTGACAGTTGATATGAGGGGGTTTGTGCTCATTGGCTAGTTTGTTTTTCCACCACGCTGTGCACTATGTCCAAACATGTCCACTTTGATCTCATCTGTCCAAAGGGCATTATTCCAAAAGTTCAGATGCAACTCTGTGGAGAGAAGCTTTCTCCTAAACAAGCCATACTTGTTCAGGCTTTTTTGCACTTTAACATTTAACATGCTAATTGAAGCCTTCGCTGTCTGAGATGTAGCTCCTGTATCCCTGCAACTTCTCTGAGCAATGCATGCTCTGACTTTGAGGTGAATCTGCTGTGACACCCACTTCCTTGGAAGTTTGGCAAATGTCTTCAGTTGACAGAGTTCAGATTGTTTATTACCCTTCCCAGCAACAACTGCTTCTTTTCTGATGCCTTTCCTCCTCGACATTGTGTTAACACGCAGCTGAATGCTCCAGATCTTTTACAGCTGGTCACACCAGCTAATGATTTATTATCCTTCCATCCATCTATTTTCTTCTGCTTATCCAATTCAAGGTCGCTGAAGCCTATCCCAGCTGTCCCTTGGACAGGTCGCCAGTCCATCGTAGAGTCAACATGGAGAGACAGACAACCAGTCACGCTCACATTTACACCTACAGCCAATTCACCTAACCCCTTTGCTTGTCTTTGGACTGTGGGAGGAAGACGGAGCACCCGGAGAGAACCCACACAAGCAAGGGTAGAACATGCAAACTCCACACAGAAAGGCCTAAACTGGCAGGCAGCTGGATTCGAAGTGCATAATCAAATACATTTGCTTAGGAACTGAATTCCTTTGGAACCAAAGAGGGTGTTCTTCACTTTTGTTTTTTGTTGCCCAAGCCTGGAACCTGATAAAATAGGCCGCACTTTCTTTTTCACAGGTCCGTTAAACACCACACTTCAGGCAGCTCACTGCAGTACAGGATGTACTGTACAAAGCGGTAGAAGGTTGAAAACACTCCAAAACAATACACACATTGAAATGAGATCAGTGTCAGCTCTAAAGAACTGCTGTATTGTGCTGAGCATCCACGACAAGCGACAGAGTTTAAGAAGAAGAGCAAAGGTCTGAAAATGGTGACAAAACAATAACGGCTACAGTGGTTCTGAGGGAACAAACTGTAAAATTCAGAATCATATGTGAGGCAAAAGAAAGATAAAGCCCGGGGTTATCTTTTACCAAGAAGAAGAGAAGTCTGCACACATTTATAGCTTCACAAAGTTTGGATGCAAACAGGAGGATACAGTCATAAAGTCTCTGCTTTTATTTACTTTTCCCGTGACCACTGGGTCAGTTTAGCTCCTCGCGTTAGAGAAACATGTCCTCCTGGACAGCCAGCTATCTACAGTATACACCCCAATACATGTGAGTTTCTTTGTGTGAGCGCGAGCTGTGGAGATAAAGACAGGAAAAAAGAAAGCAGGAATAGACTCGAGCTGACAACTCTGCCACCACGCATCATCGCCTATCTTACACGCAGACCTCACAGCAACCTCGGCTTCCTCTCGGCCTCGCATCTGACACCTGCCCCCCTCTGCCGCCGCCGCCGCCGCTGCGCCAGCCACCCGTGACACACACCACCTGCTACCTGCTCGCACGCACACACTGATGGATAAAGACAGGGAGACGCACATGTGTACAAACAAGCAGTTGTCCTGAGCCCTAAATGCCGAAGCAGCTCTTTGACAAAGTTCAGATGAGACTACATTAATATTACAGTTACTAAATGTTTGCTTAGTTTAATCCAGTGTCAACCAACTCATTACGTCTTCTGGCTGGTTCGTATTAAATACCCAAGAGAAAAGACACCAAAAGGCTTTCGAATTAACCCCCCATGGAGTAGGTGAAGTGGTTCCTTCTCAGTGACTTGAAAGGCGTAAAGAAAACTGCAAAGTAGAGCCACTTGCAGCTGATTAATAATAAAAATTGTAATTTTTTTCATAAAAGACACAGATATGAAAGTAGAAGTGGAATCCCAGCTGTCGTGGGGCGGGAGGCGAGAGGGTACACCCTGGACAGGTTGCCAGTCCATCAAAGGGACCACCACAGAGACGACCCTTCACTCACATTCACACCTTTGGTCAATTTAGAATAGACAGTTAACCTAACACCCTTGCATGTCTTGGGGGCGGCAGTGGCTCAGTCCGTCGGGAGACTCAACTGGAAACCAGAGGCTTGCTGAGACCCCCCCTTGGACCAGGACCTGGAGGCCAATTCGTGACCCTGTTCTGGACCCATGTGTATGGAGGAGACTGGATGCCAGGCAGGTGGCGGCTTACACCCTCCCAAGCACTGCCAAGGTGCCCCTGAGCAAGGCACTGAGCCTCCAGTTTTGCTCTCCTTGGCGCCTTTGATGGGCAGCCTTCAGTCAATACACACCTCTTCACTGCATGTGTTCACTGGCTTTCCTGAATTTCCAAATGAATTAAAGTTTGTCCTATCATACTGTATCTTGTCTTTGCACTGTGGGAGGAAGCTGGAGTCTTCGGCGAGAACCCACACAACGCAGGGAGAACATGCAAACTTCACACAGAAGGACCCAAACTGGCTGGCCCGCTTGCTGTGAGGCAACAGTGCTAACCACCACACCACCGTGCTTCCTCAGTCAAGCTCTTCCACATCAGATTCATCCAGCCATGCCTGGATGGACCCTGCTTTGTGCACTGGGACATAGTCGTGCTGGAACAGAAAAGGGCCTTCCCCAAGCTGGTTCCACAATGTTGGAAGCATAGAATTGTCCAAAATGTCTTGTCCCTTCTCTGGAACTAAGAGGCCGAGGCCAACCCTAGAAAAACAGCCCCTCAGTCACCAGACTTTATAGCTGGCACAATACCGCCAGGCATGCAATCGTCAAACCCAGACTCATCTTTCAGACTCCCAGATAGAGAAGCATTATTTATCACTCCACAGAACACACTCTGCAGTTCTGTGAGCTTTACACCACTCCACTTAACCTTTGGCATTGTGCTGGGTGATCTAAGGCTTGCATGTACGTGCTCAACCATGGAAAACCATGCCTCGAAGCTTCCAGGCACACAGTTTTTGGCCTGAGGGAAGTTTTGAACTCTGCAGTTATGGAGTCAGCAGTGTTTGTAACTTTTACACACTATGTACTTCAACACTCGGCGACCCCGCTCTGCGACCTTGCATGGTCTACAACTTAGTGGCCGAGCTGCAGTTGTTCCTAAACCCGTTTACTTAGCAATATTACACACATGATCCTTGAAATATCTAGGAGGGAAGTAATCGCATGAACTGACTCGTTGCAATGTCACCATCCCATTACAGTAGTGCCCTGAATTCAATGAGCTCTTGAGCTCAAACTAGTTTGTAAAGGCAGACTCCATGGCTAGGTGCTTGATTTCATATTTGCAGCAATGCGACTGAATTCAATAATTAAGAGGTGGGGGCCAATACTTTTGTGCAAATAGTTTATAGCTAAGAACAACTGTCTGACACTGACATTGACATTCAAAAGCCATTATTTCAGAACTTGCATTACTTTTAATGTCTTTCGAAGCTGCTGTGAGAAGCCTACACAGAAGAACAAAAATACAAATTTTACTTGCAAGCAGCCCGCACGTTCAGGAGAAGGTGAAGGATAAAGTGAAAGGCTTCAGTGAATGGGTGTTTTGAGAGCTGGGGCGATAAACAGAGCCAAGCGCATATAAAAAGAAGAATGCCAAGAGACAAGAAGTCAATGAGCGTAACGTTATGACCGGATGTGCTCCCTCACAACAAACTTTTCCTAGCTTGTTAACGGCGGTGGCATTGGATTACCCGCGCCCCTCTCTCTCTCTCTCTCTCTCTCTCTCTCTCTCGCTCTCTCTCTCTCACTCATTAATCCGTTTCTTAATTACAGAGCAGAAGTAAAATGCAGAACTGCTTCTGCTTGGAATTCGCCTAATGAGCCTCCTCCCTTCCTTTCTCCAGCCTCCCGTCTCCCTCCGTCTGTGTTTCTCGATGCACCTGTGTCTGTTCCGTGCAAGTGCCAAACAAATTCCAGGCGAACTGAAATGCTAATTATGTGTATTTTTATCAGATTGGTTGATGAATAAACATATTTAGTTTCATTTCATCTGTACGAAGAGAGATCTTGGATGAGACTTGGCCACATTTGATTCTGCCTCAAGGTCAAACTGTTTATGTGGCCTGAACCAGGAATCAAACCTCTTCTTGGTGACAGCATTTATGATGTTTTGCGTGCAAATTCTCACGTATATACTTTTCTTTTTCTGTCACATCTTACTCGTCACAACACCTTTCTACTCCAATTAAGCCAGCATGTTCTTTTTTGGTCTCATTGTGCTAAAGTTCTGTGTTTCTTTTCTCTCCTATTCATTTTTCATAATTGCTAAATCAGGGTTTGCATGCATACCATGCAGATTGTGGTTCTCTTCCCTGCTCGTCTTTATACTCGCTATTGTTTGCATCACTCTTGAACTCTGTCCTCTTCCATTTATCTTTCTCACAAGGTCTGTCTCAGTCAACCCCCTTTGCTCTTTCTCTGTGCAATGTAAACATTAGATAATAACTCAAACGCTGCTCATTTGAGTATAAAAATAGTGTTCCTGTGTGGCAAATGCTATTTCTTAGGTTAGGAAAATGCAAATTTAATTACAAAAAAGTGTGTTAGAGTTAGACTTTGTGGCCCTTTCTGCATGTCTGCCTTTTATTTGGCTTCAACAGACCGAACAGACGTCCTTTTCTCTGATTATGGATTTGCTGCGTCAATACGCATCGTACAATTCATTTGGTCTAATGAACACAGAGCTCAATTGATAATGATGAGTGTGCATGCGGGTGTGTAAGCCTGTGCGTTCCTTGATCACGGAGATAACACATAATGGAGATTGATTACTGCGGCACTGATCAAGGCAGCCGATCTGATAGGTTAGTGGGTGCCTGTCACGGCGTGGCTGGAAATGCTTTATTGAGAGTTGTTTACATGTCAGAGGCTTGCGACTCTCAGCTTGGTGTAGATGGTTAATGGCTGGCTGTTCTGCCCTGTTTGGTAGGGCATTGACTTTCAGAAAAGTGGCAGGCAGGTTAGAAGAAACATAAAAACACTGATTGCTGCTTTTACCTCAAATCTGCCTGAATAGGAAATGAAGCAAGCAGTGATTACAAATTAGAAAGAAACACACACATACGGGAAAGTGTGGTTATCATGATGACAGGAGGAGTAATGATGCTTGGGGCTGCAACAGGGGAAAGCCAACACACTCGCTCAAAGTCTTGTTTCCATGACTTCAGAAGACTTTACATTGGCTTGCATTAATTTCCAGAAGCAAACATGATCGTCAGGGTTTACACCAGGTCTTAAGCATTTGCCATGCATAGTGTATGGCTTTGTGGCAGAAAGATTAACCTCTGCCGAAGTGATGGAAAGCTCAAAGTATGGAGAAAGAATCCTAAACATACAAGCTCATCTGTGAAGCATGGTAGAGGTTGTGTCATGGCTTGGGCTTGTGTGGCTGCTTTACTGGAACAGGCGATATCACAGTCCACTGTTCTAAGAAGACTAGGAGAACAACAAAATAGAGATCATATTGCAAGATACGGACAACAAATCAGCATTAAAAATCAGAAAGCCAGATTGGAATTTCCAAAAAAGTACAGAGACGAGCCAAACTAGTTTTGGAACAAAGTTTTACGGACTGACGAGACAAAGCTGAACCTCTACCAAAATGACGGAAAGTATGGAGAAATAAAGGATCTGCTCATAATTATGACATGCAAACCCAACTGTGAAGCATGGTGGAGGTTGTGTCGTGGCTTGTACTTGCATGGTTGCTTTAGGAACAGGCTTAATCATTTTTATTGGTGGCAGTAGCAGAACGAATGCAGAAGTCTACAGAAACCTACTGTGTACCAATTTATTAAAAAATGCATCAAAACTAACAGGGAGGGGCTTTATTATGCAGCAAGACAATGATCCAAACCACACTGCCGCCACCTCAACAAAGGGCTTTTGAACTGGCTAAGTCAACCAGCAGAGCTTAACCCAACTGAACATGCATTTCAACTCCTGAAGCGCAAACTGGAGGGAGAAACACCACAAACCAACCAACAACTAAAAGAGGCTGTGGTAAAAGCATAACCAATGAAGAAATAAGAAATCTGGTGGCATCCATGGGCAGTAGGCTTGATTGTCAACAAGCTATTAAGAGTTTTTGACTTCTAGCTGGAAACATTCTGTTCCAACACTTTTGTTCACTTGAAAAAGTGTGTGGTTTGATCCAGAAGGTGTTATGTTCTGTGTTGTTTAACATATCAAGATGTAAAATACCAGGGAATAAAAGCTGAAACTCGGATCGCTCTTCTCATATTCATCTTTTGATCTCACACAAAAATGTCTTCAGTGCTCAGCAACAATAAATTACTTGGCCTTGCTGCTCCAATACTTTTGGAGGGCACTTTAGGTCCACCCAAAAGTTAGGTCAGCTGTAAGCCTTCTTCTGTGACTGAGCGTACATCTATACTACACTCTCTTCTTCACTAGCTCTACGTAGGCAAATGCCAATGCAAACAGACACAACCGCAGTAACATAAATCAAGCATTACACCTCATCTGGAGCAACTGCAAATTGAAAATCTTTTTAATAATAAACACAGTTTGCAACACCGGAGGGATGTGCTGACCTTGCAATGAGCAGGATTTTAGACAGTATAGAGTTATCAGGATCCTCTCCAAAAAAGTTAACATCACGTCGGTGTATTCTGACATCTCAGGGTAAGACCCCCACAGGCTTAATGGATTTTTATTAATGTTTTTTCTTCCGCTGCTCAAGGTGAGGTTTATATTTTTTACTTCCATCATTGTCTCAGTGAAGGCTGCCTGGGTCCGAAAGATGATTTATTTATTTTATATTGTCAGCTGTTTCTTCTTTTTTTGCTATCAAGTTGGACTGCTTGGCACTTAGTACTAACTATGCAGCTCAAATAATTTTTTAAATTATTTCAGAGTCAGTAGAATGTCCTGCTTTTTAATTTTACCTTCCGTAGTTGACACGTTTCATAAATGACAAAAAAACAAAAAAAAAAAGAAAACCACAGTCGGATTATTAACAATGTATCCTAGCAACACAAACCACGCCGCAAACAAGGCCCTGGCCTAGACTAGGGTTTACTTTAGTCACTGCAACTGACATAAACTCCACCCTACAGACTGGGCTTAACTTTTAGGGCCAGGCTTAGTAGAGACCAGATGGTGGAACCAGCCCCTTGAGGCTTGCTCTCTAAACTTGATGCCTTGATTGTAACTATTAAACTAACCTGAAAACATGTATTGAGACATATACCCAGGATATGACAGCTCTATTAACCCAACTTTGACTACACACACACACACACACACACACACACACACACACACACACACTTTGGCATATACAGTCATGTGAAAAAGAAAAATTTCACAGGACTCTATGCAGTACTGTGAAAAACTAAGCACACTGGTTTGGAGTGTACTTACGGTTTGAATGCTCCAAACCGCAGTTTGCTGGTTTGGAGCATTCAGTTGTGTGACACAATGCCACAATCTTCGGGAAGTAGACGTCCCAGAAAATTCACACCAAGGTCAGAGTGTGTGATGTTCAGTGAAATTGCAAAAAACAAACCAAGAGCTACATCTCAGACTCTACAGGCCTAAATTAGCATGTTAAATGTTAAAGTTCACAACAGTAAAATTAGAGAAAAACTAAAAAAAGTACTGGTTGTGTTTCTAAAAGAAAGTCTCTTCTCTCTAGATAGAACATGGCAGCACAGTTTTCATTTGCAAAGTTGCATCTGAACAAACTACAAGAGTTGTGGGACAATGTCCTTTGTCTGACCAAAATGCACAGTTCCCTGTTTGGCAAAAACCAAACACAGAATATTAGCACAAATACCCAACTGTCAAGCATGATGGTGGAGGGGTGATGATTTGGGCTTATTATGCAGTCACAGAACCTGAGCATCCTTAAGTCCTTGAGTTAACCATGAAATCCTCTGTATACCGAAGTGGGCTAAAGTTCCTCCACAACGATGTGAGAGACAGAGTTAAGCACAAAATGATTATTTCATGTTATTGCTGCTTAAAGTGATTCTACAAGCTACTGGGTGTACTTAGTTTTTCATAGGACTCTATGGAGCCCTGTGAAAACTCCATTTTCCATATGACTGTTGCTCAATACAACAGCCAATTAGCTTAATTTAAAATGAAGACCAGAAAAAAAGGGAAAAACAAGCAACAACATCTGGGGCAAAAAAATGAAGACATCCTATTAGTGCCAAAAACTACACAGTTCCTCAAACTGAACTCCATGCCCTAAAGATGCTCATGTTAAGCCCCTAACTTTACAGCAAACATAAACATGTTTATAGCCTTGCTATAGTTACTGGCAACTGCAAATGGGCTTAATTGTGTGGCTTACTTGATTAAATTATATCAAGACCTAAAGTTATGCACGATTAAGTGTGAGGCAGCTTTGAGTGACAGGTGGATGCAACACAAGCAGCAATACCCTCTAGCATTCTGCTAGGCTCCACTTTAGCTAATTCCAGTCACTAAACTCGACCTTAACTGTGTTTGTGTTGTTGGTAATTCCTTTAAAATGCCCCAGACATTATCTGCCAGCATTCAAAAGAGTAGTTCACAAACTAATTGGTGATAGCATGTTCACTATGGCCACCTTTTATAGATAGTCTCTTCAAGAAGTTCATTTACTGTAGAAACATGAAAGTGGTGATATGTGTCCCTGGTAGCGTAGTGGTTTGCGTGTTTGCCTTTGAAGCGAAAGGGCCCTCGTTCGATGCCAGGTGGGGACACAAGCCCCTCTCGCCATGGAGGGTTGTGTCAGGAAGGGCATCTGGTGTAAAATCTCTACCAAATTACCAGTGTGGATTAATCTGCTGTGGTGACCCCTTGGTGGAGAATACAAGGGAGCAGCTGAAAGGTACATTTTCATGAAAGTGGTGATATGTTTATATATTGAAAATATATTTTATTCAAGCTTCCAAAAGGAGTATTCAACCAACTAATTTTAAAATTATCTGTTTAAGATTATGAATCTTGTTTTAAGTAGGAGAGGTGGAAAAGAACAGCTTAATTAAAAAAAAACAAATCACCATTAAGGTAACTTGGAGACAAAACGTTAAGTCCCAGAAGTGTCATGTTTGGGGAGTTTTTTTAGCTTCTACCAGTAAAGGATAACATACTTGTTACCACTGAGAAGCATTTCCCATAATGTCACACTTTAGTTTTAAGTTTTTTAAATTAAATTAAGTTTGACAAGTTGTCAGTTTGATTAACTTTTGGGGAAACAGACTTTATAGCCTCATTTGAGTGGCCAGACAACACGAAGCCTAGTTGGAGTACTCTGCTACTATAACCTAGTTAAGGGATACCCTACTTTCAGCTCCAATAGCCCAGTTACAAAAACACCCAGAAGAGTCACATTCTCCATGAGAACAGAATCCAAAGAAGTAATGGCAACTCTGAGTATATACTGGAGCTACCCTCACCCTAAAATAAAAAGGAAAGATTGGGCAGAGTTGTCAGCGGGAGCCAGAACTGGGATGGGATATATTGCACTCATATTTCAGGCACTTCTCTGACAAGCTTGTCCACAGTGACTTACAGAATTGTGCTCAAGGACGCCTCGGCAGGACACATGGCTGCAAATGAGCACTGCCTGCACTTGCAGGGATAAACCTGTGAATTAAATTATTGGTTGTCATTGCATAATGATATTGAGACTGGCCTCACACATTTTTCCACAAACTAAAACAGTATCATAGCTTAGTTTACCTGAAGCTAAAATATAAAATAATAAAAAACAACTATAAAAAAACAGTTTCCCAAAATCTTGTGTGTTTTTTGAGACTCAAGTTTGGAAACTTAACTATGGCCTTATAAATACTAATGAACATATTTGGTTTAACAGATTTATTGGTTTAGCAAAGGCTTAGCAAATTTTTGGCAATGTCAGTTTAATAAATTCTGTGAAGAGTATTATAGACCTTTATACCCTCCTTTAATAAAGAGCACATCTTGCTGTTTTCAAGGTCGAGTTGGCAAACATTAGCCAAGACATTGATGTGCTCCAGGCTGGAACGAAACATGGGTTCTTTCCAGTTTACTTCCCAATGTCAAACAAGTGCCTCTCGACTGTCAAATGCAGGGGAGCAGTGACTAAATACATTCCCCAGAGCAGCAGAATCGAGGAACTCCTTGCTATAAAAGGGAAGGAAGGACAGAGAGGAGTCGTGATGGAGACTTGAGTTAGAGGCTGCAAGTCATCATTAGTGCTATTATCTGTAACTCTGTGTTGGGATGCGCTGTAAGCAGGCACAGTTCCAGTTTTAGTAGATGCTAATTGCTATCATTATGGCTAGACTGTCTGCTTAAGGTATAAACTGTTGTGAGCTGATGCGAAATGGAGTCGATTGAGTGACAGGAACACCAGGGGAGATAAAATAAATGTGAGGTCTTGTTTTGAGAGTTTGAAATTATCATCATCATCATCTTCATTACTCCATACTTTCCCTTCTTTTCTTATCTACCTCCTGCTGAATCAGTGCTCTGCTTTACTTTAATCCTCCACACTTCCTTTCTGTTTTTTCTCTGCCTCCCTAAGATGTTGTCCCTGCTCTCTGTTTATGTAGTTCATGGCCCAGAGAGATGACAGAAAAGCTCCCTGGTGGTGGAGGTTTCTGGCAGGATGGCAGCGGCAGTGGTATTAGTGGTGGAAGGGGAGAGCTTTGGGAGCATTGGTTCTGGAGCCATGTGGCACTGTACCTGTTCATCCATAATGGATCAGGGCCAGCAATAATGGATGAGGCTGGTGAGTAACCTGAGGAAGCAGTGGGACATGGAGACTTGAGTCGGCCTTAGCCTTCTTTTCCTCCTCCTCCTTCTCCTGTTGTCAGACAGCAAGTCTTTCTCAGAAATCATGGAACATGATGCTCACCCAGACACAGACACGCTCAAAACAAACATGAGGGGACTCAAATAAATCCATATTAGTGCTACGGAGATACAATATGTAGGACCTTATAGGTTTTATTATTTCTTGTGCCCTACAATAAAAATTAGGCATCATTTAGTTTATATTACTTTCAAATATATATTACAAAACCTTCTGATTTTCAGTCCATGGATGAAAAAAGTTCTCCAGTTTCAAGTCCAACTTTAGGAGGCACTAACCAATCTTACACCTTCAGTTCAGCCCTCACGAACAGCACTGCACAGCCTGTGAACTATATAATGTTGAGATTTAAATTTCTTTAACAGAAAGAATGTATTGTAGGAGGTGTTATCTTTGAAAAAGTACACATTTTAGCAATTTCAAACTTGTGATATACAATATTTCTGCAGCTTTACCCATTCCACATAACGAGTATGATTATATTAACTGCTATTACTTCATTTTTTTAAAACACATTTTGTATAGAACCCCAGATTTTAAAGTGAAAAAAAATCAATCAATTCTTTACACAAAGCATTCAATTTAGTGAATTAGTTTTCATAAGCTGAATGAGTTGTAATGAATCAGCCTTTGATCCAGCACAGCAAACTATTTACTATCTATGATGAGATCATTCAGATAGCTGGCCTCTACAAAAGGAGCACTGTACCCAAACAGCTGCCACTGCCCACACCAGCCACATAGTTTACTCAAGTCATTCGAAATTCAATATTACAAAGCCCATCCCACCTTACAGCAGCAATCAATGACCAGCACTTCTGACAGGCGACAATGCTGTCTGCTGAGTAGAGGGTGACAGATGGGAAACAGGGATGGTTGAGTGTGTATGTGTTTGTGCCTGTGTGTGTGAAGGAGGGAGGGTGGAGGGGCTAGTGAACTAGTGAGGCTCATCCTCGGTCACACTGACAATGACAGCATTTTCAAGCAATCAGATGTGCTTAGTCACACATCTGATGGACTGTGAGAAAGAGTGTGTGTATGTGTGCAGGCAGGAGTCGGGATGTTTCAGAGGGTGACTAACTTGTGGCTTCACTGATGGTGGGTTGCTAAAACGATAGGTTGTTCGTTCCTCTGTGCTCTAACCCTTTCACCAATATCCTCTTGTCAGCCTCGTGCCCCTTCCTAAACTCCGGCAATGATGTGCTCCATTTATTTAATTAAAGCCCCCTTACTTCTAAGTGGCGGACGATTGATTTCTCTGGGAACACACAAGCGGAGGTAATGTCATTGGTGACTGGGCCGAGAGCTGATGAATCTTTAGGTGGGAAAGTAAAAAGGATTTCCAACATACTTTGTGTGATTACATAGCAAAGCTTTAGGCTGTGGGTGTGTGGGCACAAATCCGCCAGAAAATTGATCATTCATTGGTAGCATAGTACCATGTGAGCATATGAATCATGAGTCAGGATGGGGGAAATAAGTGTTGGTACAGCGTGAGTGTGATTGTCAGGAAACATGAGAGTGAGATGAGAACAAGCAGATACATTCATGGCTCAGTAGATAAAAAAGCAAACTGTAACAATGGGACAGTCATTCACAAAAGCCTGTGATGTTCAGCTGAGGAAGCTGGAGGAGGACCGTGACATCTCAGCATGTAACTGACACTTATTCAAACTAGAAGGTTTACAACTGTAATGTTTGTTCGCCAACATAAACAAAACATATAAGCAAACATATGAATGTCCATATGTTTTGCAAATGTGGGTAGACATGCTTTTCTTAGTCAGATATATTTGGTACATTTGCACAAATGTAACAATAGATGGCTGATTACGTCACGACGAATATGCACTGCAGGTACCTCAAATAGCAGCACATGCTATTAAATGCACAATAAAAGGCACTTGGTAGAGTTGGCATTAATGTGACAAACCAAGAAAAAGATACTTATTTTCATCTCCCACAGCTTTAGTTTTCCACGTAACTGCAATCAAAACAGACATCATCTGGAGTAACCATTTTATAGCAGCTCTTAGATTCCAACTGGCCCAGTATCCAATAAACGTGTGTGCTATGATATGACTGCTCCTTGCTTTTTGCTCTCAAACACGCATGAGTGCTTACTGGCTAAATGTGGTTCTTGCAAACACAAGATGCACAGAAAATCAAGGAAAGGTCAACAAACCATATACTGTACGCATGAAAAAGAACTAGCTGCAGAGCTTTAACTGCACATTCAACCCTCTCAAGATTATTTTCTATGTACCATATCAATAATGGTAAAAAACAAACAGAAACCTTGTCCAATATAGGCTGTGACACTTGCTATACAATGCAAGACCGTGAAAGGTCATTTTCATTTGACATCTTAAGATTGCACTTTCAGTGTCATGTTAGTGAAATGATTTCTGTAAATCCATTTGCCATGTCTAGCATGATATAGATTGATTGGCAACACTCCAATGGATTTCCCTTGTGGAGCATTTCATTAGTATTCTTTGTCTGAATCAAAAAGTCACATTTATTAGTTCAAAGTGTGCAGGTGCATAAATATATCAGATTAACCATTCATGTACACAGCTTGTCAGTTTGTCATTGAGGCCCCTTTATTTGGGTCATTCCTTGACTTGACTAAACTATCTTCCGTGGTTGCACTAAACTACTGAAATGGCAGATATACTTGAAAGATGGACATGACACACAAAGCACTAACAGAAAATGGAGGCACAAATAAGTGAAACCAAAAGCAGGAAGCAGATAGGGTACGTTCTAGATCTTCGATGTGATTGCACTGGAGAGCTACAAATAATTATTTTTATTTTTGACTAATCTGCATATTTTTCTTGAGTAACTACAAAATGTAATACTTGTTTATTTGTTTTAACATTTTATGCTGACTACATGGTAATGTCTTTAATTTGCTGGTATTGCTAACATTCAATTTAGTAATATATATGACAAAGAAAGGCAGCAAATCCCCATCTGAGAAGCTGAAACCTCAATTTCCTCATAATTTTTGTATTAAAACAAACTTTAACCATTCCAACGCTACAACTATTAATATTACTCGCAGTGGATTGCATGCAGTAGGAGAATCATAGTTACCTTGTTTGAAAATATCCATCACGTTTAAAATATTGTAGTTTTACTCGAGACTATTCCAGAGGAGTTTTGACCCTGAAAAATGAAATATTTTAGTAGGAGAGATTTTTGACATCTTTACCCTGATTACACTGCAAGATGAAAAATTCCTTCCATCAGTCAGATTGGACGTGACACAGGCAAGGTCCCTCTGATTAGATGTTTAACTACTGACAGTGATTGATGAGTCACCATAGGAAGGCACCCGCTGGCGGTGGCACTCTTGGATTAATTCTTCCTCAGTAGAAAACACCAGCTCAGTTGTGAGTAGACATGGACATTATGTTTGGGAACTAATGGGCCTGTTTTTTTAAAATCTAAATCTCTATGAAAAAACAAAGCAGCATTCACACTATGAATGAGCATACAGCCCTACTCCATTGAAAACACGCAGCAGATGCACTGCTGTTTTTCCCTACAGATCATTTCATTTCAGTAGTAAGGGACAGCTTAACATCCCTGAGCTTAACTGCTCCCTGCACAGCCACCTCAACACAGCCAGTATAAAAACTCACCCTCCCCCATGTACATGGATTTGACACAGCAGCAGTGCAGTACAATATAAATATTTCAGATAAAAGAGGTATGTGCGTATGTGGCTCATGTTTGCTCCCCTGGACAAATATTGATGGGTAAAACAACCCCTGATATTTAAAGAAATTACAGGGTCTTAATCAGTTGTCCTTCTTTGTTAACATGGGGGAATGAGTGACAGTTTGAAGAACAGCAATTAATTCATTTTTCTGTGTGAAATATCTGATCTTGCTTGTTCAATCTCTCGCGTTCACAACAAGACTGAAAGATTCGACAAATGAGCGACACAGATTGCCTGTGAATTCTTGCTCTCTAAAGTCACACATTTTCTGTCTTCAAAAAGACCAAAAACCATGGCGGCATTTACACAGTCATACCATCACGCATGAAGCACTACAGTGGCAGATCTGGACGCAGCAGACGCAACGTTTTTGTTGTTACCAAATCCCCTGGTTAATTTTCGATATCTAATGTACTGATGGGCTGTGGCTGCATCGGGTAATCCAAAGTGATGTGATTGGTGAATATCTCAATATAGTGACCTATTTTCTAGTAAGTTAACTGCCATGCCAGAATGGCTTAACTGATCGTATAAACCCGTAACTGGATGCTCTCTTGTGTTGTAATAATGTCATTTGCGTTGCTGTTTGGGTGCACATGAGTATTTATAACTCAGCAGAAGTGGAGCAAATGTGTGCGTGTGTAGCTGCCTCTGTGCGTTTGTTTTCATGTGGTGTGGAGAAAGAAGACAAACACGGCTTATGGCTTCAAGGAGGAAAAGTAGCTTGTCCTTTTATTGTATGCAGTGTCACCATGGCAACACAACAGGAAGCAGTGAGCCTGCAGAGAGGATGTGACCCTTGTGATAAAATCAAAGGTAGCATCACTCACTCACTCACAGCCCCACAACTCCAACTAACACACAGACACACAGACAAACACACTCAAAAAAGAGAAAAAAAAAACTCCTTGAGAAACAAATTAATTTACTGTCTATATTGTACAGATGAAAACAAGTCTTCTGATAGATTCAGGGCAGTCCTGGAAAGCAAAAGGAATGTGTGGTGTGTCCTCACTGCGGCTCAAACTTTACAGGAGAACAAGGGAGCTGTGAGTACCCTTGAGCACAAAACACTTTATAAATAACTAAAAGAGACATAACTATAAATAACTAAAAGATGCAAGTATGTACACACACACGCAGAAAGATTCAACCCTACTGCCAGCTATACAACCAGCTAGACAACCGGCAGTGAATGAAAACACTGGAAGTGATCAATATATAGACGACCGGCAGCACACGAAACTTATCTGGGACATCAGTATATTGAGGTCCTGCGGTACTGGGGTTAATAACTGTTAAAATGTATAATCGCAGAACCAGTTACCACAAAGAAAAACTGGTGGACTCCACAAACACATTTGATCCGTGTGTCGGTAAATGTGATCCCTCCAAACACATGAAGACTTAAACAATACATTTCCAAGTGCAAAATAGAAAAGCTATAATGAGTGAAATGTAGGCCTGCTTCACCTTAAATGTGCAATCTGGAGCTTTATAATTCCAACTACACAGAGGTGGCGAAAGTACACACATTCCTTACTCAAGTAGTAGTGTAGATACTAGTTAAAGACTGGTAGAAGTTGAAGTACTAATTCAACTTCTTTACGCAAGCAAAAATGAAAAAGCACAGACTCTCAAATGTACTCAAAGTATAAAAGTAAAAAGTAGCTCTTCAGTGGACATTTCTACCACCTGAACCTCATGTCATAATATAAAAATAATATTAAAACAAATGAATAGTAACTTGTATTAGTTAATTTATGAGTTGGTCCATTAGTTATTCTCATGAATGAACTCAACAACCATTATAAACACAAGCAGAGAAAAAAGTAGATTTCAAAAAAGCTTTATTAGCTGTTGCACAGTAGATGGGCAACTTTGCCTTCATACTTAAAGAGAAAAATTAGTGCTATACTAATGCTCAATGCTATACTAGTGCTTTCATCTCTATGTCTTACATCAATGAACACTGAGGATGGATAGATCATTAGGATCATCTAGGTTGAAACCAGTTTGATGTTAGGAAGACAGTGATGTGAAATAATCAATACCTCCCCTCAAATGTGTTAAACCTAAAATAGAATTAGTAAATTAAATATACAAAGTAAACTTTGTAAATTTAAATAGCAGAAAGTAGAGATATTTGTGCTAAAATGTAGGGAGTAAAAGTAAAAAGTAGAAAATAGATACTTAAAGCCTGTGTCACACCTTAACGATTTAACAAGCACATGCTGACGTAGGAAGAAAATCTGCAAATATGCTGGTGTACATTGATTAGGTTCTAGGCAAGTTTTCTACAAGTTAAGAGCATGCTAAAGTACACCGGTATATGTGGTAGTACAGTGAGGTTGCTGGAAAATTTTGCGCATGCACAAAATCTCTGATGTTTGCCAGCGTATGGCTCATAAGTCCCGCATACGCAGACCATATGTTGCAGGTACTTTATGCATATGGAGATTCACGTTACTCATATGTTGAAATATGTAGAGATAATGTCTAGTATACCCAAAATGTATTAATAACCTATGAGTAACGTGTTTTTAACATATGTGTAACATATATCAAACGTACCTCCAATGGATATTGATGTTTGTAGACGTATTTGACGTGTTCCAGTCATACTGAACGTGTTTCTAACATACAGCTGCCGGATAATTGCGTATGTGGTGCATTTAAGGGAAGTGGTATAAATGGGCTTCAAGTTGTGAATGCTGGCAATACGCTAGCATTCGTTGGTATTACATTCTATTTATGTATACGTCCATTTAACATCATTGTTCTGCATGTATGCCAGCGTTTTAGAGGAATTTGGATGCATCGGCATAAGCTTGTTAAATCGTCATGGTGTGACAGAGCCCTAAGTAAAGTACCGATAGCTGAAAATTCTACTGAAGTACAGCAATTGAGTATTTGTATGGAGTTATTTCCCATTCTGGAGATCAGGACGTGAAAATGACTAGTACTTAATATCAAGTGACTTGAAAATCAAGACTTTTCTAGTACTTATACGGTAAGTCAGGCTTTCACAAGTGCCAAATAAAAAGCACTTTATTGGTTTGTGTCATTAGGAGAGCAAAACAGAGTAAAAAGAAGTGCCTGCATGTACCTAGTTATAAGTGGTACCCTTCATTAAAGCAAGCCAGGTGGAATAAATTAACACAAAAATATGTTTAATGGTTGTGCTGTGAAAAAAAAAAAAAATAAATAATGATAGGAAGGAAAAGGAGCAACTGAAGTGAGTCCTGAGATCATAGAATAGATAGAACACAAACACATATGCACACATTCATACATAAACAGTTAAACAGTTCAACATGAAAGATGTATCTGCTTTCTGTCTGAAAAGATTTTAAAGTACTATCATCTTACTGCGTTTCCCCAGGTTGCTAAAATATCTAATTCCCTGTAATTTGATAATCTGACCCATTTCCACAATCCAAAAATGTGTTAAATGCAATTTTGACAAGTCTCAAAAACTTAACATTACTTTTATAGTTTCATTAACTTCAGTTCTACTTTTAATGTGCTTTTGAAAATATTTGTATTGATCGTATGGAAATGGTTAGGAGAGAGGGCAGTGGACTGTTTAATGAGATTGTTTAACGCAATCTTGGAGAATGAGAGAATGCCTGAGGAATGGAGAAGAAGTGCACTGGTACCGATCTTCAAGAATAAGGGTGATGTGCAGAGCTGCAGTAACTACAGAGGAATCAAGTTGAC
>VUQH01038016.1:0-20139 GCA_015106775.1 Etroplus canarensis | reverse complement strand
TTTACTTTTATTTCTTTCTTATCCTGGTGTGCTGTTGTCACTTTATCTTACTGCTGAAATACCTGAAATTTCCCCACTGTGGGACTATTAAAGAAGTATCTTATATCTTCACGATGGCTGATCTAAGAAAACTGCAGGAAATTGAGCTCCACTTCCTATGTACATTTATAACAGGTGTGAGGATGAGGCAAAATTGCTAAAAGGAAAGTTACGAAGCTTTCACTGAATGCAATTATAGCTGACTGAAAAAGCTACCTGCCATGTAGCTGCAAGAGAAAAAAAATTAGATGTTTCAAACCGCAAACTCTTACAATATTTTAAGCATTCACTGCAGTTTCAAAGAGTTGACTCTAGAACATATCACATAAAGACATTTAAAGGGAGAATTTAAGAGATAAAAGGCTATATTGTTTAATGAGCATACCTCTGCCTGTGCCCAGAAGTTGTCTTTATTGGTCTTTCTGATTTCTGACATGGCATTGGTTTTCTGGTACACTGAGCCCTGCAGGAAAGAAAATTCCTATTTAATATGAAAGTTCTGTAAACATGACAGCACAGTTCTGCATAATAAGAAAAATATTGTTAGTAGTCTGTTATCAGAACTGCCACAGTAATGCTCTCATGAAAATAAAACATAAAATACCTTGACTCACACACTTAACTTTATGCACAACACAACACCAAATCAAATCTCAAATTAAATTCTGCTCAGTGTTTCATCAGTGCTGTCTCATCATCACATGCTCTGCCCTCAGAGCACAGGGGAAAGAGCCAGACTGTATGCTGCTGACACTCGCAGTCAGTAGGTCACAGCAGCTGAAATAGAGATTGATGCCAGGATTCACAAAGGTCTGGCTTCCCTTTTCACAATATTAAGTTCATTTCACATCACATTACCGAAAAAAAAAGATCAATCTGTGCATAAATGACTAACTGTGATGTAGTTTTCATTTTGTTTCTGTGTGCAACATTGGGAGTATGGCTGCTATCAGGTGCACAGAGAGCATCGGAGGCACTCGGGTGGCTCAAATACACTCTGGCTTCTCTTTTCTAACCCTGCACATTTGCACTGTGTAAAGGGATAGCTCTCACACAATCACCACATGGTGTGTCTTCCTCATATTATGCTCTCCAAGTTCACCATAACCAGTATGTCCATGCCATAGCGGCTCATTTGACCCTCAAAATTCACAGGTTATTGTAATGTGTTAAGCACAGAAGGAAAGTGTTAAGTTTCTTTTCACTGGTTGGCCATCATATCAAGGACAACAGCCCTAGTTCTTGACTGGCCCTAAACTAGCTTAACAAAAGTTTATGCTATAAATAAACCTAATGAGGGCATTTACATATAGATGGCAGACAGACACACACAAAGACTCATTTCATGAACATTACAATTCAGACCAATGCTTTTAGGAGTAGCAATTCTTGAGAAAATGGAAAAGATTCCATAAATCATAATTCAATTCCCCCTCGGGAATAAAAAAGTATTCTGATTCTGAAAACCACAAATATGTCTTTGACCTTGAGGACAATTTTGGTGAAGAACCATTTGTCCTTCTCATGGCATTAATGCACATGAAAACATTTCCAGGGGGGCTGTGATTTATAAAAGGAACAATGACTTTTTTCCATACACAATTTTTAGCTTTTAGCATGGATCCTACAAACTGTTCTACAAATGAAACCTCAGGGAGGTCATAAAAATTTAAAAAATTTGAAATTTATCCATGCTCTGAGATGAGGATCTAGTCTACTGCTTATCTTTTTCTTATCTTTTGCTGGTGGCAATGGGCAAATGGAAGTGCATACCACTGGACCCTGAGGACCGCTGTCCTGGAAGCGACTGGAAGCTTCTTTGTGGAAGCTGTAGTTCGCTCCTGAGGCTTTAGCCACCTTTTGCATGATTGCCTCGGGTTCCACGTCCTCCTCTGCTCTAGCATTTATTGTGACATGGGCCCCCTAAAACAGAAAAGAACAGTTCCTTTTAATACACAAACAAACAAGGAAACACCTCCAGCTTTTATCTTGGTTCACACACACACACACACACATACACACAGCTGACAAGTATAAAACAATGACAACTTCAACAAAGCTACTACACTAAGCACAATGCAAGCAGCATGAATGTGTATTTATTTATTTTAAGTTATGCTATAAAATTATCATTATGGTACAGTTAGACCTCCTCTGCAAATATCAGAATCAGAACCCTTTATTAATCCCAGGGGAAACTGCTTATGTTAGAGATGCTCCATTTTTATATATATATATATATATATATATATATATATATATATATAGATATATATATATATATATATAAAAATAAGAATATATACACCTATATGTAAAAAGTGTAATATGTCACATGAACACTTGTTAACACTAGTTAAAAAATGGTACTACATACAAGATATGGTCATAAGAGATATAAATGTAGACAGTACAAACTGGAGTCAAAAGCTCAATGCTACCTTAAGAAAATTGGCCATGGCACTGACATGATTTGCACATATTCCCTTCCTGGCATCCTTTACTCCCTCTCCAGTCTGAAACACAAAGAATTTAGAGGTTGAGTGACCACTATTAAGAGGACAAACACAAGTATAATAGTTGAGAGTGGTTCTAACCCAGTTGATGAGGACATATTTGGGCAGGCCAGAATTTGGATCCTGGACCCGGCAGAAAGCGTACATCACTTTTCCACTGTTGAGTTCCTCAACCAGCTCTTCCAGTCCTCCATCTGATACATAAACATTGTGGAAAAGTCAAATGGTGATTGTGGTTCATTGTGTAACTGCGGGAATTTTTTCCCCTCTTGCAAAATGATGGGGTGAGAAAGCAAAGGCAAGCAATCCCTTTGTGTTGATATTCCAGTACCATGGCTGTATGCTGACAGCGACATTCCTGCACACTTTTGATCATATCATGTTGAGATCATAAAAACTTGATTCAAAATATTAAGTTACTCACCCCCTTTTTCTGCAAGTCGGATATCATTACTGTTTCCCTCATAGGTGAACAAGACCCTGCACAAAGCACCAGATTAATGTAATTAACTTGTCGGCTGAAAACAGATCCCAAAGACAGAAAAGTGGATATGCATCATTTCATAGTAAACAAAAGCTGTTTTGTAAACCTATTTTAAGCATCTTTTGCACTTAAGCCCTATTCACAGAGGATACACTTCACAGGGGAAGTAGGTGTAGTGTAAATACTGCTGCAATTCTAAGCCTCATTTCCTCATTTCTTTCAGCCTTTAGAGTAATCTTTACAGGCTGCTGGCCGCTGCACCAATAAAGATTTCACTGAAATTTCTTTGCTATTAAACTCCCAATAAAATAAAGCAACCCTAAACAAACCCAATATTTAGTTACTTCATGGTACAATTTTCTGTGGGGAAAAACAATAATAACGGAGACATTTAAGAAGTCTACATAGCCTGTCTTCTTCATGTCGGAGTAGGTTAAAATTAGCTTTTGTGGGTTATTTGTGGGCCCAAAAAAACAATTATACAGGGAATATCTAGCAGGAGAGTTCAACACAAACTTAGAAAAGGTTCAACTGACATGAACTCACAACTGTGTCACTTTTAGGCAAGTTGGAGTTTATGGGTTTTTCCTTTAATATTAATTAGGCTTTAAGGTCTCCTTTCAAAGATAGCCTTGGCTAAAAATGAGAACTGTAGAGATGAACTGGCCTGCTCCTACACAGATCTCAGAAAAAAAATAAACATGCCACAAATATCACATACATCTATATTTGGGGTGCCACTTTAAGCCTAAACATCAATTATGCATACAAAAGTAAAACCTGTATGTCTTCTGCTTAAAAACGGAATTTTCTTGCAATCATTATACGCACGTACGATTTCATATGAGAGGAACTTGCTCAATCTGAAACCAGTGAATCTGAGAGCACTTCTTTGTTCTATCTTTACTTAATCCTGTTAGCAGCACTATTTCAAAAGCAAATTGCTGAGCCGGTAGGCGGTGGCTGTCGATCGCCTGAATCTGAGAGAAGAAAGGCAAACATTCACTTGACGAGAGTCCACAGAGAGCCAGTGGCCCTCTCTGAACATTTTCTCATGGGGATTAATTAATTCGGGTCATCTTTAAACACCGCAGCTGCCTTCAACACGTTTATACCACCCGGCGCCAACACTTCTGTAAGATTAAGTAAAACAAAGAGGAAGTTGGTAGGTTGAAGTGTCACTTACTGGTCATTTATAACTTCTGATATCTTTCCAGGAAGTGGGTGAGGAAGGCAGCACTTTACCTCACTCCATTTCATGATTTCACTTTAAATGAGCTAAAAATACAGCTGGTCAGTCTATCTGCCAGCTAATTAACACTAACTAGCTATTTCTGTTAGCACACCTTTAAGGTTATCACACATCAGCTTGGCGATGCATGCGTGTAAATATAAACTCCCATATGTACAAAGCTGACCCTACCAAACCTTATCGGTCACCTAGAAAGCGCTTAACGTGGTTAACGAACTAACCGTTAATTCTAGGTTACCGGTTAAGTTTCTTTAAGATAGGTTAACTTATTGTCGACTCGCTGAAAGCTAGCCAACAGTGGAGCTAACATCCCCTCACACAGAGAGCGGACACCGCTTTAAAAATGTTGCCCCTTACCAGTTGGTATTGGATTTTTCGTCTACCACTTCTTTGTATGCAGCTGTTAATGCAGGGCCATTTTTGCTGAGGTTGACTGCCATCGTTATGCTGAGTACAGCTAGCCAGCTAGCTACCGGGATGCGCCCTTCCTATTGGGAGGAGTGGCGTTGATGCTGTTGACTTTTAGCTCACAGGCTACAGATCAGCCAGTGCGTATTGTGGGGACGGCGTGACAGGGCGAATCTGGAGAACCTGCGTGTTTCTCGACAATAAATCATTACAGCCGTGTTTCCTTAGAATTTAAGACGCAGTAATTTCTCAAACAGTGAGATAAAATGAAACTGGGCTTTTGCGCAACCGCTGTTGTCTGCAGCGCAAAAGTCTCTCACGAAATCTTATTCATTCCAGAGCGGTGATGCTGCGCAAACTACCCACTGTTATCTTTCCTTAAAAATAAATTGAAAGACTTTTAATAAACTCTTTGGCTGCCTAATAATGGCATTTTGTATCTTTATTGAAAACTATTTTGTTTTTTTATTTTCAGGGGCGTGTTAAGCTTTTTAAATAAGGGGTCCACCAACCAGCAGGGGGGGGTAACGGTGAACCAAATTATTTGATCAGAAATGTACCTTTCAGCTGCTCCCTTGTGTTCTCCACCAAGGGGTCGCCACAGCAGGTAAACGCACAGTGGATTTATGCCAGATGCCCTTTCTGGCCTAGCCCTCCATGGTGAGGGGGGCTTGTATCCCCACCTGGAACTGAACCAGTTATCTTTTGCTTGTAAGGGGAATGTGTAAACCACTAGACTACAGGGACACTCCACTGTGGTTGGAAACAAAGGTAAAATGAGTGTACTCTGCTACATGTGCTGCAGCTAGTGCTCCAGAATGGTAGCTGAGTCAGACTGCACTCGGCTGGACAAATTATGTTATGACATCATTTAAAAAATTTTAAGCATTTTTAAAGTTGTGTGCAAAAAGAAAAAAATACCAATGCTTCTTGATCATCTTATACCAATTTTACAAATGGTGGCCAACTGATATATATCAGTTGGTTCTACATAAAATGACTCCACACCACAATAAATCAAAATGAGCTTTATTCATGTTATAACAAGGTCATAGTTATCTTGTGTAGGGTATGTGAAGACATGTGAACGTTCATTATGGCAGTTCAAGCACACATTTTCCAAATTTTAAGATGCATGAAAGCTGATTTTTAAAATAAAATATTGTTAAGTGTTCAAGCAGGTTTCCAGGTCTACTGATGTAATGAATCACCCATTCTGGGAATACAGCCCTGATAGCAAATTTACAGTTTATACGACATGTTCTCTGTATATACAAAATGAGGGTTAAGGCTAAACTTTTAGTCGTAGGTGTTAGGCAGATGAAATTTAACAAAATCCCTGATATCTTGCAATTGGCTGAGAAGGATCTCCAGAGTGCAAAGCATGCCAAGCTGCCTATATGAAACTGTGTTGAACACACTGGATAAGGGAACTCAATGTAGCATTACTTACATTACGATCTGAGGCTGCATATAGTTGAAGAGTTGGAAGATACTCAGCTTTTCTAATAAATAAATAGCCAGATGAACAAACAACAATGCACACAAGGACTGAACTGGTTGTATTACAGTTGAGCTGTCGCAGCAAAAAATACTTTTGACTGCATTCAATGGGTATATTTTCAAAACATTTTTAGTATATATGGTATATACTTTCAGGACAACTTGTTTTGACATTTTTTCTACAGTAGCTAACAATAATAAAAATCTATATTCAGCACCTAAACCTTTGTTAGTTCTACAATCAAAGCTTCTTAAATAATCATGCTTAGCTATGTGCCTTTCCAGATGAATCACTTGAGCAGTACCTCAATAGCAAAAACATTCCTGCTCTTCATAATATTCAACAATTCCCTTTATATTGGCAGCATCAGCACACTGAATTGTGATTTAGAAGAGTTAAAAAAAAATCACAACTTTTCCTAACTACTCTGTCCAACAGTCACAATGAATTATCTTAAAACTATTACATTATGACACATCACAATCATGTTCAATTCTCGTGACACAAAGGAAAAAAAAGAAGCCTAAAATGAAACCTTTCAAAGATACAATACAAAAAGCCACAAACGTTTCACCCAGCAAAAAAGTTTTACTGCCAGTGTTGGTAATTAATGCCAAAACAAAGCAAACAAATTATTTTTTAAATTGCAGACCCAATCATGAAAATGAACATAAATAAATTTAATGCTTCACAAGACCTGACACTTAAAGCAAATCGAACTGTCAGGTTCAGTTACTGTATTATTCATCTTAAGTAACTACATACGCACAACTTTAAGTAATTAAGAGTCCGCAAAACGTCAAATCTGTTCAAATTCCCATTTTCGGTACAAAGACCATCCAAAGGCCATTTCATTTAGGAAAACCAGTACCATGTACAAGTTTAACAGCATTAGCTAAAAGCTGTTAACATCCAATTGTTTTAAAAACATTGAAATAACAGTGAAAAGATGTAGAGAGAAATAATGAGAATGACAGTACTTCTTTGACAACAGATATTTATGTGCAGCACAGACCCATCTTTGATCACACTGCTGTAAATGTTGGGTTTTTATGTGAACAAAACAATAAAAGGATGCAAGTACTGCTTTTAGAAGTCAGATAATGTAGGCCCTGATCATTTTTCTCACCATGGGTCACTGCATGTAAAGGCTGATGATCTTGTTAGATACCTGAGTGTAACTGTACTGAGGAAGGGGTGCACAGCTTAGCTATATACCAAAGAGAAGTTATGTTCATAATGACACAGCATAACATGTCAAACAACAGTAGTTTTTGAGAACTATGGACACCAGCCATTGTAAATAGTTCAGGATGTAAGAACAATGACGACATGTGTGAGAAAAATGAATATGGACATTAAACTCTGTGGAGCGCCACAGCAGTAAGTCTCAGTCTGCTACCTATAAACAGCAGCTCTCCAGTGTTTTCAAAATGACTAAATACTGTTACAATTTCAAATGCAGTTGATGATAGAGACCAGTCCTTCTTAACACCTTTCACATTGTTTCAGGGTAGAGACAGTTATGTGCCAACAGATCAGCTGCTGGTAATGGCACTGCACACTTGTGTGTTCAACAGGAAACATTCTGTCTAGATTGCACATAAACACTTTGAAAACAAAACACAGAAAGGCCACCAGATACAGTAATAACAAGACATCCAGTGGGGTGCATACAGTACCTTTGAAATGAAGGGAGAGCTAATCTTGACGATATGTCTCAATGACAGTAAAAATGATGCTTATGAAAAGCAACAATGATAGTAATCATCACAACAGCAGGAGTAACAGTTTATAGTCTGAGTATGGCGGTAGAGATTGTAAAGAGTTTGCGGTATTCCATATGGGAGTGTTTTAAGGAGTCCATCAGGTCCTGCTCAGCAGATCCATTTAAGTCATGAAGGAGAACACACTTTAGCAGCTCAGCACACACAAAGCCAAGTGGCACTGTACCTCATAGTACTGCTTCCTTCTGCAAAAGGTTCCCCCACAACTCTGTTTCTCATTTGCCTCAAGTTCCAAATCATCTGTGTTTCTTTTGTTCTCATTTGTATTTTGATCTCCCTGGTATTCTCACATTGCATACTTCTGTGTCCATTCTCTTGCTAATTTGTTGTACCTGTAAAACACATGCAAAGATTGGAATTGTTTTAAAGTTAAACTCACAAACTAAGAACTTTATCTCTCATGTTTAACACTTACTTTTCTCTGTCAGCTTTGTATGTATGGGCAATCTCTGGTACCAGAGGGTCATCCGGGTTTGGATCACACAGAAGAGAGCAAATAGACAATAATACTGTTGAAAAAGGAATAAAAAAAGTTAAAGAATGCATTGACAAAATCTGAATATGAAAATGAGAGGGGATTCATTTGTGACATAATTGTGTTGTACTCCTAACACGAGCATAGCAAAATGTAATTTTGATTTCTTAAATAATCACAACATTGCATATTTACAGGCATTGGATGGTTCACTCACACTGTAAGTTCCAGGTATTTCATTAAACAAAAATCAGTAAGCACAGTACTGCTCGAAAGTCTTGAGCAACTTATTATTTCATTCTGTGTTGCTAGGAAAATGGGAAATAGGTGCAATGATTTATTGAAGTACGTGCAAACATAACTAAAAATACAGTACATAAGGCAAAAATAGAGTTTGTACAATAAAAGCTTAAAAGCCAATAGTTGGTATGACCACTTTTATTCTTCAACACAGTGTGAACTCTCTCAGGCAAGCTTTCTTGTAATCTCTTTCAGTAGCCTTCAGGAATAGTTCTCCAGGCTTCTTGAAAGACATTCTAAAGCACTTCTTTGGATGTTGGCTGCCTTTTGTTCCGTTCTCTGTCAAGATGATCCCACACTACTTCAGTAACATTGAGGCCTGGGCTCAGGGGAAGCCAATCCATGACTGATAAGTGTTGCGTTGTGTGTTCTTCTATACAGGGGTTTTACTGCATTGGCAGAGCGTTTGAGATCATTGTCATGCTGAAAAATAAAGCCGTTGCCAATCAGGCGCTTTCCATGTTGGATTACAGGATGTTTCTGCTTTAAGGATTTCATTAATTTTCACAAGATCCCCAAAACCACTGGCTAAAATGTAACCCCAAACCATGACAGAGCCTCCACCATGTTTTACAGATGGTGATAGACACTCATTGTTGTACTGCTCTCCTGACCTCCTCCATATATATTGATAAGTTGAAACAGAAGTTTCAAATCTGGATTCATCACACCACAAGACAGGTGCAACTGATTTTCAGTCCAGTTCTTGTGTAATTTGGCATACCTTGACAGCCAACTTTTTATTGAGGCCATTTCTGATGAGGCTTCGGCAAACAGTAGATGGATCAACTGAGAGCCCAGATGCACCTCTCAGGTCCTGTGTCAGGTCTTTGCTGGATTTTATCTTATTTCTTATGGATATGAATTTCACATGCTGGTTATCTGCTATAGAAAGTTTTTAAGGCCTGCCGCTTCTTCTTTTGTCCTCCACTTGTCCAGTTTCCTCAGATTTTACACAGTGCACACCATTTTCGGATATGCAAGGTTTTTGCCCTACATCTCTTTGGGGACCACCTTGTTGGTGAAAAAATATTATTTTATGCCTGTTGAACTGTATTATCTTTGGCATTTTTCATAGATTCAGCTAAAGAAATGGGTACAAATTATGTGTTTTTGTGACAGGTTGTTAGTAACAAAGTACCTTATGATACAATTTAAAATTGGTTCTTTGCTAAAATGTCTTATGTGTAGACACAACAGTGGTTTATCCCTTGTGTTAGGTGCCTTTTTATGGTTCAGTGATTCACAGATCAGTGCTGAGTGGCTTAACATACAAAAAAAAATCCCCTCTGAAAATGATCAGATACAAGGGCTGGACTGGAAATGAGTGAAAAAGCTGTCAATGTCCAAAGAAAACTTTAAAACACCTTCAAAAAGCCCAAGGAACTATTGTTCAAAACCACTTAAAAAAATGATAAGAAAGTCCGGCTCCTTAAAAGCAAAATATGAAGAATTGAATGGTGGTTCAAACCTTTGCACAGTACTTTAATTCAGAAATTAATATCTATATGAAGAGCCCTGACCTTAAATTAAGGCATATTTATTTTTTAAATCAAAATTATGAGCATTTTATAGTGCAACTGAAAACTAAAAGTATTTAGTACAAAGAAACTTAAGATATAATTTTACCCCAAATCTAACTTCATATTATGGTTTTGGCATAATTTTAATTCTCTCACCAATTACAGGTAGTTATCTATTTGTTTCACCTCTGTTTGTGGAGTCAATTGCCAAAAACGGTTTTACTTCCCCAAATGTTTGTCAAACATCCAGATCATCTAACCCTATAATGATTACTTTTAGCTGTGACAGTCAGAACTCAGCTAACAGTTTTCATGTTAAAAATAGTATCAGCACAAATGTATATTTATCCTGTTATTCCTTACCTTTTGATACTGTAAGTGCAGGTGACCACTGTGACCGCAGTATGTCCAGACAAATACTTCCATTGCTGTTGATATTTGGGTGGTAAATTTTTGTTGTGAAAGCAACCTGTGCCAAAAATATGAAAAAATATTATGTAAAGCCAATTTTTAAACAACATGATGAATAAATGGGAAATTGATTAAATGGAGTTAAAATATTGTGCCTCATTATCTCACGCACTTTTGGTGGTTTAAAAGGGTAATCTGTCGGGAAGTGAATGGTGAGGAAAAACACTCCACTCTGATATGGACTGTCACTCTGTTGAAATAAACAAAGGAACAAAGTTATGTTTTTTCTGTCAGCGACTTTAATTTGTAAGTTTCACAGCTGGTGTGATAGTGCCACTTACTGGACCCATTATTGTTGCCTGCCAATGAAACACTGAAGGGGGGATAAAAGGTAGTAATTGGTACATAATCTTTCTGGTGTACAATGGCAAACGCTATTCAGCCATACATGTATGTAGCAGTTGTTCAACTACTTACAATCATCTCCAACTGGTCCAGCAGAGCACTGGGCAGGAGGGTCCCTCTGCAGGTCTGACAGTTCCTAAAAGCAGGACAACTACACTGTGAATCAACCTTGATTTTTTTTTGAAATATAAAGACAGAGAACCACAAATAAACTCATAAAGGGATACTATCACAACACATTACTTACAATATTGGTGGTATCATGTTAATATGCTTCTTGATACATTAAAAAACAGTGGTCTATGAAACAATCTTTTCTCAAAAGGCATCTCTTTAATTTAGCATTTTCAGAATAGTTCCAGACTGTTTGCTGTTGTTGGGCTGTTTTTGTGTTTTCTTCTATTATCTCTGAGTTTTAGCCACCTTTTTTATTGTCATAATTTTGATCTTGTTTTAATTTATTGTGTACAGTGCTCTGGTCCACCTTTGTTGTTTTGATGTACTTTATCAATAAAAGTGACATGACTTGACATTACAGTCTCTATGTATTCATTTGATTGCATCACCACAAGGTCTTATGAACTATTTATTCTGGTCAATAAAATTGGTGGAGGAATGCTTTTAGAGAGCCTGCATGTTTTATGACAGTTGGCTTCAGTGTATCAATAATACATCACAAAATGAAGCATACATTGCTATATCAACATTTTGTCCCACCCACAACTGCCAACTGATTGGCTGTTTTAAATACATATAAAGTATTATATGTATTTGGGAAAATGTACCAATGCTGGAGCCTCATCATTAGGTGGCTGCACTACCTGTCAACATGACAGTAATGACAAGTTATTTTCAATTAGATTATCTTTTTCCAGAAGGACATAAATAATATAGTTTTGTGATGGAGACTAGCCTTGTTGAAATTAATCCACATCCTTTCTGGTGTTATGTAAGCAGGGCTGTCAAATCTGGTCAAGGCTGTTATATCAGTCAGCTATATTTGCAGTCATGATCCAAAACACAAATGATAACGATACGCTGCAGACATGAACTGAGCCTGAGTCATTCACATGAAACAGATACATACTCCAGAAATAACCAAAGGAAATTAAGTAGTATTTTAAATTTACTTTAATATACAGCAAATGCAAATCTCTACTGAGGACAGCCAGAGAAGTGACAGATGAAGTTAAATAAAGTATAAGCCTGTTATTAAACATCTCTTGAAAAGAAGCCTATTTATTCTGTTATATAAATACACACCATGGCCTGCTCCAGTGCCCCATTTGCCATTCCATATATGGAAACACTGACACTAGGGTTCAATTTTGGTAACCAACAAGCAGCTGTCATCAGCCACAGTCTTACCGACCAACCACAAGGATAAAGACAACTGACAGCCTAATAATGCAATAACAAATCCTATAGACCCCCCAATAAAAAAAAAGGACCTCGCATACTAACGTTATACCTGGGAGCCTCACGCTGTGCTGTGAATGACCTGTTTAGTTAACTCTAAACAAGCTTTAAACAGCAAATTGCTCAGCAGCGCTATGGGAAAAATCGAGTATTTCACACAAAGCTGTCAAAATAACGGCGCTGTTTACAGACTGCGAGCGTTACTGTGCAGTGCACCAACAGGGCCACCGGTGGGTTAGCTCGTCTTTGTCTATAAATTATTTCAAACAGGGGCTCAAAAATCCAACCACTACTGCTTAACTCGACCTACAGAGAATGTTACACACAAGTACTATCGCCACGGAGGGTGCCAAACTACAAAATATATGTATTAGAAGGTACGGCTGGCACTTTGAAATAAATATACACTCACCTTCTGAATTCTTTTCAACGCCATTGCTTCAATGGCTGTGCTAGGTAGCCTGTCAGCTAACAGTTAGCACTTCACACATAAAATTTGGCTTCTGAGACTGCGTACTTTCAAATCTCACTTTACGTAAAATCAAGAAATGGCGTCTAACTCTGGGCGTTTGGTTTCTAGTATAAGTACTGCGACCAACAGTGAGCTATATGTTGAGCTTTCTTTAGAACAACTGAGCTATTTTGCTGCTGTCTCCCTCTCCTCTCATCCCTGCTCTTCTCTTGGTGCTTGGCTGCCAGTTGTAATATCGCGGGACTTTTAATTAAGTCCCGCGATATTATGAGCTGCCCAACCTACAGCTTCCATGTTTGTAGTTCAGTGTGATTCAGTTAAAACAGGGGTCTCGAACCTGTGGCGCCGAAGCCGCACGCGGCTCTTTTGCTGAAATCTAGTGGCTCCCTGACACGTTGACAAAAAACTAGATCAATATGTGGTAGTAGCAGCATTTATTATCCTTTCGAAAATTCAATTTATGTCTGAGGCAACTGCCAGACAAATATGAAAACTATCTTATTAATTAAATTAATTAATAAAAACAGCAGTGGCCAACATGGGTAAGATATTTCTTTAATGGTCCCACAGTGGGAAAATTTCAAGTGTTACAGCAGCACAGCAGTATAAAACGAAATCCCACTAAAAAGGAAAATGACAACAGCAACGCTAATAATAATAATAATAATAATAATAATAATAATAAATTATAAATTGCTAAGTACCGGTCCATTTGCCATTTATCATCTTCATAAAGATAACATAAGAGAGGATGTAATTTATTAAACCAAAAGTTGAGAAGTTGTTCTATTACAGCAGTAGGTAAATAATTTATTTAAACTCAACAAACATATAACTAACAGTAAAGATCTAATATAACTAAATGTGAATTATATGCTAAATATATTTTCCCGGTCCTTACAAATTTTTTGGGTCAAGAATTTATTTAAAATTGCTTTTTGATGGGAAAAGGTTGCCGACCCCTACTGTAGGTTAAAACAACATCAAGGCATGATTATTATTTTTAAGGCTTTGAGACACTTCACTTAGTAAAAATCCAAATGATATGACTTTTTTGTAAGTCAGTAATGTAAATGTGAATAATTTATGTTCTAAAATTCATGAATATACTGTCTGTTTTTTCCTACTTGTAATATTATGTTTTATATTTTTCTATTATTACAATATTATTATTTTTATGTTTTGTGTTATTATTATTATTATTATTGGTTCTTCTTCTTATGATTACTGCCAATCTTATTATTATGACTGTTTTTTACTTTCTTTTTGATTTGATCTCTTTTTATGCCGGTGTGCTGCTGTCACTTTGTCTTACTGCTGTAACACCTGAACTTTCCTGTGGGACTATTGAAGGACTCTTATCTGATCTTATCTTGAATGTTAGGCAACATGATATAATCACAATTGCTTTTTATCATCATTATTAATAAAAGTAATAATAATGAGGACTTTGAAGATCTAAGTCCAATTTTGTCAGGACATAATGCCTGGACTGAAATTTGCATTTCCTACATACAGACCTTTATTGGCTGGAAGCCTAGGACACTCAAACATATCCGTTAATAGATTTTGTTTGTTTGTTTGCTTGCTTGTTTGCTTTTAATACAAAAGTTAAACGTCATGACTATAATTCTCATCCTTTAAGTTTAAACAGGCAGATGGTGACAGGGTGCATCGCTGCAAACATCAATATACACTGCCACTTCAACAAAAATAGAAGCCAGGTGTCCACAAGATGTCACTGTTTGAAAAGAGCTAATGTACACAGAAATCAGTGTCCAGAATAGATAATAATTCAGAGCTTTGACTTTTTTCTTCTTTTTTTGTGCAAAATTTACAACATAATTTTTCAAACCAAATATTGCATTTCTCCGAATCAGTTGATTTATTTAGAGTTTTGTTTTCAAATTATTTCTTTCAAGTCCATGACAATAGATCTGCAAAGTACAATAAGGCCAAACACGTGTATTATTTACACGCACATAAAGAATAGAGAAAAAGACTATAGAATTGTTCATTCAATATCCAATCACTGTAAAGGCATATTCATCTGAGTCAGCTGCATGCTCCAGTTTCTGCATGTCCTTGTCTTGCAAAGCCTCATGAGCTTCCCTTTATATGTTTTAAACAAGAGTGAAAAAAGAGCTCTCATTATTTTAGTGAGTATGTATGAATGGGTAGCAGTGTTCATTCTTCTTAAATGGCTGATTCAGTGTCAGGTTGAGGATCCTATCGTCAATGTGACACTGAGAGGGACCATTTTCCTTTGGAAAACTGAAGATTCCTTCAGATAATATCTTATTGTTTGCTCATCGCTGTGCTCTCAATGACCTGCCTGTCCTCAGGGCTTGCCTGTAATCAGATTCAGTGAGCAGCAGAGGTAGCAGTTTGGGTCTTGTGCAGCAGGGGCCTTGTGTTCAGAGTTTGTCTTCTTGGAGAGGCTGTTTATCAGCATGAGGTTTTCAGACAAAGTCAAGCCCACACTTTGTTGGCTTAAGGCCTCAGTTCACAAAGCCTCCCATGCATGCCTTGCTGTATAGTTTCCTGTGAAATCTCAAATCACAATGTTTTTTTTGTTTTTTGTTTTTGTTTGTTTTTTTTGCTACTGTGTCCTTTAAACCTATAGGGGTTAATAACTCATAGAGGGATAAATATGGTGTACAGTTAAGGTGGGCATGCTACTTTGCAAAAGTTCAAGGCAATAAGCAGAAATGTCTTTGCTTCGATAAGGCAACAGATCACTGGCCTGTATGGGGAATTTCCCACCTATACTCAGAGGTTGAGTTTTTAGTTACACGACCAGTGCCCCAAGTTCCAATGATGTATGACTGAAAGTGTGAATGTGTCAGAACTGGGATGATATGGGTGGGGGTAGGAGCTTAGTTGACCTGTCTCTTGAGGAACATAGCCTATAGTGCTGTTATTTGAAACCACAGACTCAGCAGACTACTTTTTGGTCACATGAATCATCATTAGTAGAAGTTCAATTATATAAAAGAAAGCATTCCACTTATTTTAGCAATTATGCAGAAGCTGCATCTGTGTCTATAATTCTCTCAATGGAACTTTTCCCATGGTTGCTGTGGCAGAGCACACATATTCGCTGTCATTTTCAAAATTAACTTAAATGGGTCTTGCTAATGTCTAAATTATCCAATAAAAGCACAAGCAATTAATGCTGAGCACAAGCTTTGCTCACATTTCCCGGAGGTGTTCTACCTTCGGTCAGTTAGCTTTCTGAGAGCTCTCTTATGGAACAAAGATCTATTGTTCATGCATACTAAGAGATATTTGTTCACTCCTTGTATCAATGGTCTTGATTTGATTATATACTCAGGCAATATGTGCAAGCAGTGCTCATGTTTGCAGTGAAGTCAGCACTCTGCACAATCAAATAATTCTTGAGCTAAGCAACTGGAAAAGGGGTCATTATGTATGGAGCAATCACTGTTTCATGGTTCATTTCCTCAGCTGTGATTTGATTTTGCTTGTCAGTGTTAAGGTGGCCTTTGACCTAGTAAATCTCTGAATTACTCCTCAAATCTTCCTTTTGCTTCTGTGAGTTTTACAGCTTGTATCAGTAACTTAAACATGCATTACAAAACATTTCTATAGCTTCCCTTTTGTGTTCTTTTGGACATAAAAACAAACTGTTGCAAGACTGTTTTGGCTTACAAGGTTTGCATGATGCAATCACATAAACATTTATAGCTTCGAAGACATTATTATTAAATGGCATTAAATGCTATAATTGCAGTCATAGAGAGCTCTGCAGGTTTCAGTTCATGGAATTTCTTGTTTACAAGCAGCAGGGGGCCTGGAAGAGAAAAATGTTACTTCATTTTAGTGTTTTCAGAGGCCATACATGATTACAGTCACAGAGTAACTGATGACTTGTTTGTTGAGTCACAGTTTTCTTCAATATAATTTGTACTATATAGGATTTTTAAAAGAATCAAAACCACAAAATACATTTGGAAGAGCAGTAACATTGTTTTAAAAAACTTTTTGAGTTAGATTTTTGGATGTGTTTTGGAAGTGGGGGTGGGATTTAAATGCAGGAGGTCTCATTTTGAAATGGAAAAAGCAAATGGAGAACCTCAGGTAAAACATTTAGTGTTCGTCCCTAAGTATAACTGAATTAAACATTACTAATACTAATTAGAAAAATAACGGTAATCAGTATTGATATAAAACATTGTTGCTATTAAAACAACCATCATGCCTCTCAAGAGTCTCTGCAAGCCTGAGTTATGGATACATGTTCCTTAATGGCTTTAAAAAAATCGTCTCTGATTATCATGATTTAATATCTCTCCAGAGAGAGCAAAAAGAATTAGATCAGATCCAGCCCCTTGTGCCTATCCCATCTGATCCACCCTTATCAGATGTACATCATGTGGAGCACAGACACAAACCACACATATAGTCATAAAGAACCAGTAATCCATTGGGGTTAAGCACTTATAGAAGAATCCCCAGAGCCCTCTGTGACTCTGTGTTGCACCACACTTGTGGAACGGTGATTGACAGCTCTGGAAACTGTTTTACTGTGCTGCTCTTGGAATGAGTAGTCTCCTGAGCCTTGGTAATAACCAGTCTGCAGTGTTGACTAATACATTTAGTGGTGACTCTCCCTAATCAAATGTGTTCCAGCTGTTTGAGTTCTGATGACAAATTCAGGTTTTCCCAGTTTGCTGAGCTTCCTTGAGAGACAAAGGAGGGATTTCCTCTGAAACAGACAGGCAGTGGCAGCACCAACAAATGGCCTGGTACTGTTATCAAATAGAAAGTTTGACTAAATATAAACTTATCATCTGCAGCCCAAGCCAGTGCAGAAAGAAAGAAAGAAAGAAAGAAAGAAGGAAAGAAAGAAAGAAAGAAAGAAAGAAAGAAAGAAAGAAAGAAAGAAAGAAAGAAAGAAAGAAAAAGAAGTTTTCGGGGACACAGATAACAAATTTGTATAACAGACAAACGATAAAAGAAGCAGAAAGTATGTAGTTGCAACACATGGTAATATTTTGTAACTTGGGTGAAAAGGAAATATTCTTATCTCTGGGCTTTTGTCACAGTCAAGCACACACACTCCTACATGCACACCCTTTCTTCTGAAGATATGGGACATTTGAGTATTACTGCTGTTGCGTGGTTCAGCTTTTAAAACTGCCACCTGTTGTTTGACAGGATTTTACTGTGCAGAGGTGCGTAGTTAGTGTCACTGATTGTGTGTGAAAGTAAGTGACTGGGACATGGGGGGGGCTGTCCATCCTGCTGCACAATAAACAGTTTGTTTCCCAGGAGCACCCCTCATGTTCCTGTTGTTGGCTCCATCGGCACTCACTGGGAAACGTCCTGGCCTCTATTGTCCGGGAGGTCAGAGGTCACAGGATGCTCCTAAAGGCCCAAAAAGGGAGGTAAGAGGTTGGATAGTGAGGCATGATAAAGACCTACACACACACACACACACACACACACTTCTTAAAAAACAAAACGTTAAAATTGCTTCTTTATTTCCCCCTTTCTTGTCACTTCGAAGTCATTATCAAGAGTTTCAGGAAATGAGATCAGGACAATGCTCTAACTACTACATATTGAACATCCTGATTAGCTTGAGTACATGTTCAGAGTTTTGTTCCTCATGCATTCTTTGCATAGCTTGAATGAATGAATGAATGAATGGTCAATACTATTTCCCATACAAAACTTAGAAATTCAGTCTTAGGAATTAACATAGGTTAGTGATATCAATTAAAAAAAGTCATGAAAGGGATTTTTGAATTGTAAGGTTTTCAGTAGGCAAACATTACACTTTCACCCCCGATGGAGGTTAAACACTGGCTTTGACAAGGAGCAGATATGTGCTTCTGATTACATTGATCTTTCAAACAGAACTTCACATAAAGACTGAGATAAGTACTGTTTCTGCAGCTGAGTTAAATATGTCAGCTCAGAAAAGAGGCAGTTTTTGACAACGTGATATCCATATGGAAACAAATGTTACCTCTCTTGCAACTAAGTACAAACTGATAGGAGAGGCTGATGTTTATATCTGAGTTCTTGTAGCTGTATTTCTGTGATATCTCCTATTAAGTTTAGTTTATTGAGGCTTTTGAGCAGCAGTCTTTTGTTGCACATTTAGAAAAAGTTTTAGGGTCTGCAGCCCCTCTTGTGCCTCAGTGTACTAGTGGAATGGGATGAGTAGACATGCTATCCTCTGGACATTCACAGGGACACATTTATCTTCTCTACAAAGCCAAGCTTACCAGAGCTTTGAGCTTTATTCCAGATGATTATTGCACTGATTTTTATTGTATTATTCTGTCTTATTTTTCTTACTGCAAGCTGTGACATCTTGAGGCTGTGATCCTTCATGTTTGCATTCATCCCTGAACCAAAAAGGTTAATTTTCATGTATGTGGTTTTTGCTATGGTTGATATACAGTGCAAACAAATGGTAAACAGCTTAAGATGCTGTACTCATTATATATAATAGCAATTAAAAAGAAGGATACAGCTGAAGGTCTTATATATAACAGTACAAAAATTCTCCATCAAATTTTATATGTAGATGAGTGATTTCTGTAATATACATACTGTAAGGCTGCAAAAGTAAGTGGTGCTACAAAAGAAACAGCTTCAAGAACATGTTGAAACTAATTAGGTCAATTGGCAACAGGCCAGAATGTGATTGGGTATAAAACAAGCACCTTAGAGAGACAAAGTCTCTCAGAAGTAAAGATGGGCAGAGGTTCAACAATCTGCCAGAAACTGTGCTTACAAATTGTGAGGCAATTTTAGAAATTTGTTCCTCAATGTAAAAATGGAAAGACATTGAATTTGCCATCATGTCCAGTACATGATATCGTCAAAAGAATCAGAGGATCTGGAGATATCTCTGTGTGCAAGGGACACAACCAAAAATCAATACTGGATGCTTGTGATGTTTGAGCCTTCAGGCAGTACTGCATTGCAAACAGGCATGATTCTGTCATGGAAATCACTGCATGGGCTCAGGAAAGCTTTCAGAAATGGGGGTCTGTGAACACAGTTTGCTGTGTCATCCACAAATATACACTACCAGTCAAGAGTCTGGACACGGTTGGCCATACTCCACTATGGCCAAGTGTGTCCAAACTTTTGACTG
>VUQH01038015.1:0-20819 GCA_015106775.1 Etroplus canarensis | reverse complement strand
TATATATTTTATATGTGTATATATATATATATATATATATATTTATATTTATATATATATATATATATATATATATATATATATATATATATATATATATATATATATATATATATATATATACACGTGTGTGTGTGTGTGTGTGTGTGTGTCAACAACAAGTGCTGCCAATTACGCATATTCTGACTCCTTCTAATCCAAAAATACAGCCTCACACATTAGCTATCTTTTGACAATAACATAATCATGGCATAAAATGAGAGTTGTCTGTTAATGTTTTTGTTCAGTGATTCTCTGTATATTTTTTATTACTTTGCCTTTGCACATTAGCATAGTTCCAGTGCCATACTCTTTTCTTGCTTATTTCTTTTCAGCAAGTGTATTTCATTGTATGGTCTTTCATCCTGTCACCTTGGATACTTTATGTACATATGCAGGTAAGATGATGATGTCAATTACTGTTTACACATTAATGGAGACTAAAAGTCTTTATGTCTGTGCTAAAAGCACGGCTGAAGATCTGCTTGAGCAGAATCCACTTCATGAACAAGGCTTGATTTTCCCTCCAGCTCAAGTCAAAGAAAGCCTTCCACTCTTCCCTTTGTCTATTTCTCTGAATGCTTCTCTCATTGTCTTCGACTTCTTTCAGATAATCTCATTTAGACTTCCCCTCTTGATTTTCAAGCCTCCTTCTCTCTCTCAGCGGAGCTCCCTGCCTCTCTCCCATGGCTCTGTCTTTCTTGCTCTTTCTCACTCACTTCCTCTAAATGCACACGGTATTGATGTTTTTCCCTCCATCATGGCCCCTGTGATGCTTTCTCTCCTTTTAGCTTTCCCCTTTGTCTCCCACCTTTTATTTGTCAAAGGTTCTCTGCAGTGTTTTCTCCCCAGGTACACACTCTCTCGTGCACACAGATGTATGGATAAACCAGGGATTTAACTGAGTTTTTGAAGGGTAAGGCCAGTACTCATATTTTTGAAAGTGCTGATGGCCAGTATACTCCCTATATCAACATAGAATATCTATAAAATAACCATTTCCTTGCTGAACCCATGTGAAAACTGTACTTAGGAGGTAGGCATACTATGTTATTTTTCTTGATTGAAACTCAGACAAACAAGGTATTTTAAAAATGCCTTAACTGAGTGTTTCTTTTTATTAAAATTCCAACTACCACTCAGACACAAGACACTATTAAACATTTGGCCTGTGATGATTTATTAAGAGCCGAAACTCACAATGAGGATAGTAGGTCATGCATTGCGTTGTAGTTCGTTTTCATTTAGTGTTAACCAAACACTATCACAATATTGTAACGCACTTAAGAATTAGGAATTTGTCTCCAAAGTGGGAGAAATCATGGATACAGGTGTTGTTTATAATGCAGCTGTCTTTCAAAAAGTTTAGGTCATCAAGGGAAGTAGCACAGGTGCCACAAGTAGACAGAAATATACTGCATAAACAAGATAGTGGAGTTTAGGGTGAGGTTTGCATTAGATGGATTTTTTCTAATTAATCTGAGTGACTTTCAAGTTCTAATTTACATTATCAATAATGTGCAGCGAGTACAGCAGAAAGTAAAGACAAGCAACTTTAAATGTCAGAATAGGACAGTCACAACTGCTGAAGTTTAATCCCTTCTGGTAAACAGTTAATGGCATCACAGCTTCTTATTCCAGCTTCTTGGTTATCCTCTATTGTGAACATAAACTATATGGACAAAAGTATTGGGTCTCAGCCTTTAATCACTGAATTCAAGTGTTGCCACAGGTGTATAGAATCAAGCACCTATCCATGCAGTCTGCCTTTTCAAACATTTATGAAAGAATGGGTAATTCTGAAGAGCTCACTATATTTGCATGTGATACTATAATAGGAAGCCACCTTTGCAACAAGTCAGATTGTGAAATTTCTCCACACCTAGCTCAACTGTAAGTGCTACTGTTCCAAACTGGAAGCATTTAGGAACCACAGAAACTCAGCCGCAACGTGGCAGGCCACGTAAAGTTACAGAGCGGCATTGCTAAGTGCTGTATAGCGTGTAAGTTACCAATGCTCTGCTAACTCAGTAACTGGGCAGTTCCAAATGTCCTCTGACATTAACAGCAGAACAAAAACTGTGTGCTGAGAGCTTCATGGCATGTGTTTTTCTGGGCGGGCAGCTGCATGCACAGCCCAGGCTCATGGCAGTTTGTGAAATAGTCAAAATGCATTGTTTTGCATTTTTTCATGTTCATGGACAAAAGTTGGGAAGTTTTCATGTCACAGACTATAAATTTCATAGTAATAGGAAGTATATACTGTATCATAAGCAGGATTTTTTTCCCTGCAAGATTATAGAGGCATCAGCATGGCAACAAAGAAAACAAAGCTTAAATTTTAACCCAAACCTGTCACGGTCCTTTGTTTTTTGAAGTTGAGTTTTGTATGTTTTGAGTTCCTTGTATGCTTTTAAGTTTCTGTGCTTCCTTTAAAGTTTTGAGATTCCTAGTTTTTATGTTCTGTTATTGCATCCATTGTTCATGGTTATTCTCCAGTGAGCCTAACCTGCTGTGTTTCTGTCTTTTGTCAAGTTTGGTCTGTATCTGTGTTCTCCATGATGTTTCTTGTTTCCTGGTTTATTTTGTAATCAGTCTTGTCTCTTGTATTATGTTCAGTTTCACTTCCTGCCTTTGGTTGTTGCCACCTGTGCTCCTTTTCCGCCTGGATCTTGTTTGCTTGTTAAGTCTGTGCGTATTTATACCCCTGCCTCCCCCTGCTTTTTGTTGTGTCATCTGCATTTCTGCCAGCCTGCCAGCCTGCAATGTTTTGGAGTTTTCTGTGTCATGCCATGCTAAGTTATTGTCTAGTCAAGCTAAGACATGTTTAATCAAGTTTAGTCTAGTTTTGGTTCCACCTTCCTCCTTGCTATTGTTTCATTGCATCCTTGGACTGCTTTTGTTTGGACTTTGATCAGCTTTTTTTAATTGAAAAGCTCACTTTGAGTTCCCACTACCTCAGTCTTCAAGTCTGCATTTTGGGTCCACTTCCTTCAGCAAAACATGACAAAACCGTTACCTTTTTCCAAATCGTATCCAGTGATGTTTAATGTTTAAACCTAGCCAAGTCATTATTAGTGTCAAAATTTTACAGAGTGACATATTTTTAATTATTAACATAAATTTAAAAACATTTGTAATTCATAATACATTAAAAATAAATGTAAAAAGATGGGTAAAACTGTGTGGCAAATTTCAAAATTGGAAATAAATAATTTTGTGCATATGGACATGAATTGGTACAGATGAGGACCGACTAATGAAAAGTTGTGTTCAGGGACACTAAATAATGTGGAAATTCATGTCGAGAAACATAAACAATAGTAAAATTTGTGTACAGGGAGATGAATTCATAGATTCAGACTATTTCACGAAGTGCCTTAAAACTGGATTGGCATGGAAGCGCAATGCCAAGACTCGGACAGAGAGGAGTGGTATAAAGCATGTAAGCACTGGAAACATGTTCTGTGACAAATCGCTCTTCACTGTGAGGTAGTCTGATGGGTGGGTCTAGGCTTTGTGGATGCCAGGAGAACATTACCTGCCTGACTGGACTGTGCCAACTGTAAAGTTTGGTGGCAGAGGAATAATGCTACAAGGTTGTTTTTTGGGGTTGGTGTGTTACTTCCACTGAAGGGAATAATTAATGTTTCAGCTTACCAAGACATTTTGGAAAATTCCATGCTTCCAATTTTTTGGGAACAGTTTGGGGAAGACCCAAACTTTTCTGTTTTTTTCTGTTATAGCATGACTGTCCACCCAGTGCGCAAAGTATGCTCCGTAAAGATGATGAGTTTGGTGTGGAAGAACTTGACTGGCCCACACAGAGCCTGACCTCAACTCAATAAAACACCTTTGGGATGAACTAGAACTAGAACTAGAACTAGAAGAGATTGTGAGTCAGACCCTCAAATGCAAGATCAGTGTCTGACCTCACAAGTGCTCTTCTAGATAAATGAGCAAAAATTCCCACAGACACTCTCCAGAATTTTGTAGAAAGCCTTCCCTGAAGAGTGAAAGCTGTTATAGTTGCAAACAGGGCACCAACTCCATATTTATTGTGACATCCCATTCTAATGTATTTAGACTGGGATTGAGCCATCTACACATTATACCTACAAGTAGATCGCTCAGTACTTTGGTCCATATTGTGTTTGTTGTCTTTAAGAAACCAATGGGTGATGTTACAGTGGCTATGTCCGTCTTTTATATTCAGTCTATGGTATGAACCCATTTCTGTTACACATAAACAGTTTCCACACTTCTGCTGTATGGTTCATACGGAAGACTTAAGACTAGATTAGTGGCTCTCAAACTGTGGGGTGGGCTCCACTTGGGGCACAGAGCTGCTGCAGATGGGGAACAGGCAACCAGGTGAAAAATATGAAGGGAAAAGAAACACATGAGCTTACGGACGCTATTGTGCTGATTGTATGCACTTTTATTTAAGTAACATTCAACATGGATCCATTTTTTAGTGTTAGTCATTGATAAAATTGCGTTGTGTGGGGCCCGATCTTTTTATCGGCTTCTGAAGTGTGGCCTGCCAAAAAAATGTGAAAACCACTGGTCTGGACTAAGCACATTATCAGTTAAAGAGAAAATGAACAATCCTAAAAGACTTAAAATGTTTGACTTCTTATTTACTTTACAGGACACAGACACTACAAGAACATGACCAAAGCGGATTTGTAGTAGTTAATCGAGGACACGATATAGCCCTCACGAGAGGTTAAATTTACAGCGACACATGTGTTTTGTGGCTGTAATTCAGGTGTAACCTTCATGCTTAATTTCATCATGATATATTGGCTTACCTGTAATAAAGCAGAAACACACACACTGAAGTGCTCACACAACCTTTGCACCCTCTCTTTTGACTGTAAAAAGCAGTTGTAATAGAGAGCCATGTGCCATGTCAAGCTGTATTTTACATTTACAAGCATATCTCACAACAAGCCAATCTAAGGTGGTAAGGCCAGATGAGGCTGGCTGTATCACAGCCCATCTAGTCAGCAGTTGCTTGCTTTATAACGTGGCCTGTATCTAAGCAGAAAGGATATTTAGGGAGCGATATAAAGAGAGATAAATGATGGGTGGCAGGGAGGATGGATGAGCGAGGGAGAGATGTAAGTAGAGAAGGCTCATGTATAAAAGAGGCCGTAAAGAGTGGAGAGGTTGGTTTCAGTGTGTTTAAGAGCTTGGCAGAGGAGCGGCTACCGCTACTGCGACTGTGGTTTCTGGGGAATCAATGTCTGTGTGTGTGTGTGTGTGTGTGTGTGTGTGTGTGTGTGTGTGTAATAGGGGGAAAAGGATCCAGGGTATTTTCCTGGCATTTGATGGACAGCTTAACGCCCGGCTTGTAAAAACAGCAGTGCAAAATGTTCCACGTGCCAAGGGACAAGGGAGGTCACACACACATCAGATACACACACGCACAATAAAAGTGAAGTGCAGAGTTGTAGTCTTATTTATTAGGGATCCTGTGGTGTGGGTGAACAGTCACTGTGTAGTAGAGCAGCCTAGGATAAAACCAGATGATGTTTTCTTAACATTTTCCCCAGATAATTTCCAACATCTCCCATGTGTAATCACATTTTCAACATTTCCCTGCAGGGGAGGGTGAGCCTGTTAAAACCCTCACACTCGTGACCACATAGCCTCAATTAGCTCTTGCTGATATTTCATGTGGAGCTAATGAGCTCAAGTAGTTTGTGCACAACTAATGACAGCAAACTGAGTGACAGCGATATGGCTTTGTCTGCACAGCAGATAGCACTTGGATTTCCCAGATGAGAGCACAACTTTTCACTCATTTAAGCCATCAGCTCTTTCACCCTTCACCTCTGCTCCTTTTCTTGCCTTTTATTTTCCATGTCCCATTGGTACCATATCCTCAAACCGCTAGTTCAGTCCAGTAAACCACGCTGGAGGGCTGGTCTCGTTCAGCTGTGTTACAGCCAACATTGCACAAGTTTTCCATTTCACTGCACCTCTAAATCTCGGTGTCCTCATTTCTATTCCAGTCTCAACATGACAGTTTTGAACCAGTGTTACAACATTTAGTGTTTGTTGCCTGATTAGGTGATTGAGCAACGATTACAGAAGTTGAACAATCATTTAGTTCAAGTTACTGCTTTCGGAAAAAGTAACATTTTATGCAGCATACTCTAAAAGCTTAATACAGAGATGTTATCAGGATGTGATCTGAAAGCAGAAATGTTAAATGACTAATTTGTCAGCTTCATTTCGGATATCTAAGTTGACATTGTTGTGGTTTTAGTTGTGGTCCCCACATGGATGGATTCAATTGAATAACTCATGGCATTTTCAAAAGAGATATTGAATGAACGCTGCTGACCTTCCATAAATCCATTCTTGACTCGTACACTATTAAGATAAAAGATGGAGAACGTACATGGTTATCATTGTGGGGAAGAGATATCATTTCAGATCATGTGGCTTTTGGGGAGCAGCATATTTTTGAGTAGAGTTGCATGGCTCACTCCATCAGTTTCTTCACCACCTTGATCCAGACTGTGATTTCAGCAAGAACTGGATAGCCTGCTAAAAATGTTGATATAGATATTTGTCATGAGGTTGGCTGTAGGTTTTAAGTGCAACATTTCATCAGCCGTTTAAAAAATGGCTATGATATTTTGTACACACAGTCATGTTGCACTCAGGATCAATTTTAATAGGTTTGATGATGCCTCAACATTTCAGTTAACTTCATCATCAGCTCTATTTTTCTTAATTGTCCAGTACTTTCATTAAGATGGAAACATTTATGACATCTCATCCCATCATCAGAAAATGGGGTTTTGCTAATTAGAAAGTACTAAAAATAGGAAAGATACCTACCAAGCAAGGCAGCATGTTCACACCTGAGTTCAAAATGATGCCAGGTTGACCTCAGGTGATTTGATGTTTAAGCTTTGAAATTTTTGAGTTATGGAATTACTTGTGTGTGGATTAGAATCCGAAAGCCGCAGTGTGTAATAATCATCTAGTGGCCATGGTGTCTTCAAATGTCTCACAGTAATAGAGATAGGTACTCAGTTATCCCCACATCAACACTTGTTCATTTGCACATACATATATATCAGGCATAACATTATGACCACTGACAGGTGAAGTGAATAACACTCAATATCTCTTCATCATGGCACCTGTTAGTGGGTGGAACATATTAGGCAACACATGAACAGTTTGTCCTCTAAGCTGATGTGCTAGAAGCAGGAAAAATGATCAAGCATAAGGATTTGAGTAATCCAAGGAAGGAACAGTAGTGAATCAGCGACAGGGTCATGGGCAGCCAAGGCTCACTGGGGCAGCAAAAGGGGAGCCAACACGATATTAGGCAGTTGGTTGGTCATAATGTTATGCCTAGAGGCTCCGTGGTGTAGTGGTTTACACATTTGCCTCACAAGTGTAAGGTACCTCATTCAGTTCCAGGCGGGGACACAAGCCTCTCTCACCATGAAGGGTTGCATCAGGAAGGGCATCTGGTGTAAAACTGCTGCCAAATTACCAATGTGGATTAACCCGCTGTGGTGACCCCTTGGGGAAAATACAAGGGAGCTGTTATGTCTGATTGATGTAGTATATAGCATTACATTGTTTTGCCTGAGCACTGAAATAACTGTGTTTTGTGTCAATGAGTAAGTTTTTTGCACTGGTAAAATAAAATAAAATAGTTCTATAGTTATTTTCTATTTGGCAGGGCTATAAATTAGCCTAGTTGAGTTCGTGAATTAGAATGGACTATGTTTTGTAAAGAATGAAGAACAGGTTTTAAGAAAAACAAAATACAAACCCTTCAAATGTCAAAACCCTTGAGAACTTTTTAGTTTGTTTATTCGTTATTGTTTTTTCCTTAAAGTGAAAATTGTAAAATAAAAACTTGTAAACCTTACAATCAGGCTGTTCAGGATCATGTGACTTTAGCACCTTCATTATTCTAATCGAGGTAAATAAATACAGATGACAATGCTAAAACTACCTGAGTATGATGATTGCACTCATCAGACAGAACAGCTTGGTCTCGTGTACCAGCACTATAGTCAAGGGTGGCCATTTTGTTGGGGCTACCTCTCAGGCTTACAAAATCCACATTTTTGCACATTAACTGTTTTGATTTTACTAGCAGAGTGCCTTACGTATTATAAATAAGACATTTTCTTAATGATCTAGATGCTGTGGTAACTAGACCCAATGGAAGAAAAGTCATTCCCATTATACCATTATCAGAACCAGAATACTTCATTAATCCCATGGGGAAATTGCATATATAACTTATATGCAATAATTTCATTATAACCAGATGCCCACAGTCAGTCTTAGCACAGTGTGATGTGTTACAGTTGTTGATGCATCTTTGTGAATTTCACCCCTCTGCATTTTTAGAATATTACTTTCATGATGCTTTGTTTTTATGTTGTTCGTTGAGTTTCGGTTCCTATTTTAAGCTTATATCCTTCCCTGTGTTATTTGGTGTTTACCTTTCCCGATGTCTCCTGTGGTTCTCTGTCTGTGCTCCGTTTGTCTATCTCTGCTTCTCATCTTTCCTTTTAGTCACCTCCTGTTTTATTTTGGTGATTAATTTTTCTTAAGCTTCTTTTATTGATTTACTTCCTGTCTTTTTCTGTTTCCCTCTATTGTGATTACAACATTAGACACTATATTCAGTTAGCTCTCTTTGTATTTGTGTCCTCACTGCTGCCCCATGTCTCAGCTTCGCTCCTTCTTAGCACCACGTAGATCTTCCTGCTGAACACCACAGACAACATGTCTTCTCTTTGTGATTTAGCTGATCTCTCTCCCTTCCCTGGCATGGCTGTTGCCAACCTCTCCTACCATCAGTCGCCACCAGGACCAAGCCTGCCCATCAGATGATCAACACAAGGCATGCTCCTCTTCAGTTCCTGAGCCAGAACAGGCTCTCATCTTACTTACTTTAAAGTCAGAACTAGAATAATCAGTTCACCAAACTCTGAGCACACACCTTCGATGTTAGGCTCCTGTCTGGCCTGCCAAGGGATTTTGTCTCTTTTCCTTCATGACTGCAGCCGTGCCTTCATACCTCTGAGCCCTGTTTCTGAGTTTCCACGTTTTACCTGCCTCTCAGGCTTTCGCCTGAGTTTTTCAGGTCCCCTGCTTTCCAGCCCTCAGACAGTCAGCCCTTATCATTTGCACCTCAGACCCTTTACTCTTAGTCGCTTGCTGAATTCAGTTCAGATTTTGTTCACATGACACCAGGCTCGAACATGAGATCTGGTGGGCAATGGATGCTCTGCTGCTCCATGCTCTCTTAAACAACTGTCTATGCCTTTGCTCTCAATATCTACACTTAATATTTTCTATCAAATCCTTTAGAATGGATACACTAAGAATTTTGATTGCTGTCCAGATTCTTGATACTGTTTTAAGAAGACAACTTTTCTGTTCACTATAGCCTCAATGTGCTGATGGTCATGACTCACAAGAAATTAATGGATAATCTTTACCTTTAACACAACCGATCCCTCTTGTCACATCCACTGAGAGGACAACCATCCGTTCTTTCCCTCCCTCCCTCCCTCCGTGCCTCCAGAGTACTACAGTTACTCATAATGAGGAGCTGCCACTCAAACCGCTTCAAGCAGCACTTATTGCAACACCATCGAGGTTACAGGACAAGCTACCTCAACTGGGATTAATGTCTCAGCTGCAGTTGTTGAATAAGAGTTTTGAGCAATACAATGGACAAATCTGGAGGAAAGAGTTTGGGAACAAAGACTGCCTCTGCTGTTACTCACAGGATGGCCATATGAAGTGTAGCTTATGAATTGAAACACATGCATTATGCATAATGAACAGAGACTGAAGGAAAAAAAAGAGAGACACAGAGGAGACATCTTGTCATCACTAAAGGAAAGCAATGGAAAGATGGACAAAGGAGATGTCCCAAGGGAATATGCACTCATTCTGCATGGCTGCCTATCCGTCACCATGGAAACTATGTGTGTGTGTGAGCATTTGTGTACGTGTGCACTGGTGACTAACATTGAGCTGTAGGGTGTGTGTTTATTAGGAAGGGTAATAATATGTAGGTACTGAATGGCAGGCCTCCCACTGCATTAGCAAGGATACCTTCGAAACTCTCTTATGATCACAGTCAAATGAATGTGTGGCTGTGAGTGTGCGTGTACAGACAGAGTATGTGGATAGAGAGATCTTATCATTTTAAAGCAGGACACTGGGCTGATGAGTGATCTGCCGTATGGTGTGATTGATGAAGGACAGACTGATGAACACTTGATGAGATGAAAGGGTGAAGAGGCATCGGCACACAAACACTTACGCACGCACACTTACCAATACACACACACTGAAAGACGAAGCCCATGACTAAGGCCTCTGATGTGTGTGTAGGTATCACACATGCATGCCGACTTGAAGGGACACGAAAACTTACAGAACCAAAGCCACATTAAGCAAAAACACACACACAAGCTCTCAAACACACATCAGGAGAAGATAAAGGAACGTTTACAGATGAAACGTTTTCTTTGAGCCAACAGAAACGTGACATGAATAGCACACAGGACGCTGTACTACCATATGCATGCTCACAAACACACACTTAGATACATGCAAGTACAGACAGATGAAAATGGACGGACAGAACTAGACATAGACTAGTTAAGATAGCAGTGACTGAGATAAACTTGTGCCAAGCTTCACAGGTGTAATTTTTTTTTTTTTTTTTTAAATATAACAACCTTCTCCAGAAAATAGATATATAAACCTAAACTTACTATTAACCCAAGCATAACTTGAGCTAAAAAAAAACTAAATCTGTCCTTACCATAATTTTATGGGAGATCATTTATCTAAATTTAAGGAGTAGGACCACACTTTATGCACTCCCCTTAAACGCTTACATTTCTGTTTTTTCTCATTTCTATGTCCCCTCTCTCAGTTTCTCATCCCTTTCATTGGTACCAAGGGCATTTGCCTGGCCTGGAGCTCACTGAGTCCTTCCCCAAACAGGCTTCACTTTTTAAAAAATGTTTTCTAATAATATTTGAAGTTGTGGTCCCTGCTACTGAATCCTAACCTTACCCTAAACTAAACTTGTGACCTAATCTCATCCCATCGAAACATAACCTCTGAAACAGGCCAACTTTGGGTGCAGGTCAGAAGCAAAGCGTTTAACCCTCACAGTCTTTTATTTTGAAAGCAGACCAGACGTTCTTTGCCAGTCCTGTGCCTGACATCATGCCCTCCTCCTCTGGTCTGTGTGGCTTGAAGCAGCTTCCTTAAAAAATAGACTTAGTCCATATTTCAGGCGAAGCTAAATAGCATTCATTTGAGTGTCTGTGAGCATATCCACTTTGCTGTGTTGTGTTCTGTTGGGATTCAAGCATTGCTTCATAACTCATCTGAACCAAGCCCTACCTTAATGCAAAACGTAAACTGGACTTAGTCATTCCCTAACCTTGCAGTAACCTAAACATCACCTTGCCTTGCCTATCCTTGATGTTCTCACCATAGAATTTATTGTTATATGTGATCACACACACACACACACACACACACCTACACACACACACACACACATACACACTCTACAGCATTTTCCCAAATGTCTGTGATCCAATTTAGGTGAGCCTGTGTGAGCTGTAGTTTCAGTTTCCCGTTCTTAGTTGGCAGGAGTGGCACCCAGTGTGGTCTTCTGCATACTACTTCAAGGTTTAATGTGGTGCACATTTAGAGATGCTCTTCTGTACACCTTAGTTGTATTGAGTGCTTATTGGAGCTACTATTTTATTTGTTTTAGCTTGTATCAGTCTTGTCATTCTCTTTTTGCCTCTGGTATCGGCAAGGTGAACTGCAGCTCACTGGATATTTTTTTTTCCGGACTGCTCTCTGTAAACCCTTGAGATGATTGTGTGGGAAAATCCTAGCAGATCAACAGTTTCTGAAATATTCAGAGCAGCCTGCCTGACACTAACAACAATGCCATGTTCAAAGTCACTTAAATCACCTTTCTTCTCTATTCTATTTTGAACTTTGGTAGGTTGTCCTGAAAATGTCTACATGCCTAAATTGCATTGAGTTGCTGCCATGTGACTGGCTGATATTTGTGTTAACAAGCAGCTGAACTGGTGTACCTGATAACGTAGCCAGTGAGTGTATATTCCCAAAAATGCATAAAAAGAAAGACAAGGAAGCAGTCTTTGTCTTTTTATTGCTTTTTATTGCTCTCACAAAGTCATGCATGCACTCACATACACATGAACCTCTGGCACCTGAGGAGAGTGCCCTAGCTGTGTCGACATGTGGGAGCATTTACTTTAAAGAGACACTGCCAAAACCACTCTGGGTGGGGCAAAACAGCTGCCGGGGCACATTCATGCACACACACATACATACACAGAGAGAGAGAGAGAGAGAATCCCTACAGCCTTATTCACATACCTACCTTGCACTTTCACTACCACAAGAACACAGCCACAAATTCTCCATACAGCTTCCTCACACACACACATAATTCTCACATAATCCTCTGTCTCCTCCTTAGTCTCCCATTGTCATGCAAACGCGCACACGCACACACATATTCATGCACACACACACACAACACTTTGCTGAGTCAACGTGGATAACAAAAGACCAAAATATAACCAGGATTTCCTGGGCCTGTTTTTATTTCTGTTTTCTGTAATATATAGGAAGCTTAACTGTTCCATTGATTTTGTACTGTACATTCCTGGTGGCTTGGCTCTGCTCACTCAGCATGGTGTCTTAATCTCTCAGGATTGTTGTCAGTTGATGAATTGTCAATCATACAGACAGAGAAGAGCAGATTCCAGCGTTCTAAAAATGTAAAGTAGACATGGCAGTCGTATTTTGGGACATTTACTTTGTGTGCGTCTTTCATGCTTTCATATCTTCAGGGTGTATTTTTTAGATGAGAAACAGTCCACTAAGGCTAATTCCATTGCAACAATCACTACCTTTTCCAATTAAAATCTAAATTGTTTATTCATTTTCAGTAATTTATCACCATGGTAACTACATCTAGACATCAGCTCTGTTTAAATGGGATTTATTGTTATTAATATTTCTACCTGGGCTCATCTTGGGATTTATAATAAGTACAGACATCGTATGTGTTCTTAATTGCTTTCAAATCTCCCATATGTGTAAACTGCAAACTAAAAATTGCCTTTCAGATTTTAACAAACAGTGGTTCAAATTATTTTTATGTCTCAGTAATTAGAGTTTCTTGAAAAAAGGGAGAAAACAACAAAATTGTCTGGGTTTTCTAAATGTGCTTTTTCTTTCTTGTGTGGGCTGTGAATGGCAAATTGAATTCTATAAGTAACTGTAGGAAGCCTTTCAAGCACAATTTGAATAGAGGGAGCTTATTGTAAGTTAGATATATTAAAAAGCATGTCTATGTCTGTGTTTTGTATGGTATAAAATAATAATTTTTTTCAAAAAAACCTTAAGAAGACAGATACCTCTGTCATTCCTCTAAATACAAAACAGCAACCTGGGGACCATTAACTCATCCATGCATAAAAATTAGAAAGAAGACTGAACTAGCTTGACTACAAATCCATCCCATCACCTCTGAACCTCACTAATTTATAAAAAATAGCTAGGGTTAGGCAAACTGCCAGATCCAGCACCCACAACCCTAAGTTGCATACTTGGTAAGGAAAATGGGTTGTTGGATTGTTGAGCCACTTGGTAAAGTCCCCTTGCTTTTTTCTTCTTGAAATTAAACAAACTTAATATTCTAGTGGATTATGTTACCAGCCCAGACTAACATTTCCTGTGTTCATATTCTTAATACAATCATAACCTCAGCTTCTTGTCCAACTCTGTGGAAGAAAACTAACATGCATGTTTCACAAAGTGTCAGAAAAGTCCTTTAAACATCCATCCATCCATCCATTTTCTTTCACTTATCCAATTCGGGGTGGACAGTTTGTCAGTCCAGAGAGGCCAGAGAGACAGACAATCATTCATGCTCACATTCACAGCTCCAGTCAATTTAGAATTGCCAATTAACCTGACCCCTTTTGCATGTCTTTGGACTGTGGGAGGAAGCCAGATTACCAAGAGAGAACCCACACAAGCACGGAGAGAACATGCAAAGTCCACACATAAAGGCCAAAAAACTTGGAAAATATTTGGGATGCAACTGACATTTCTGAATTGCAGGGGTTTGAATTCAAGTCAAGTCAAGTCAGGTTTATTTATATAGTTCATTTAAAAACAACAGCTGCTGACCAAAGTGCTGTACAGTCATAAAAATCAAATAACATAAAACAAAGAACAAAATGACAGTTTAAGAATAAAAACAAAATAAAATAAAATGAGAAAAAATGAATAAAACAGCATAAATAAAACTACTCAGAACTCAGTCTGATTTAAAAGCCAAAGAGTAAAAATGAGTTTTCAGTTGGGTTTTGAATGTGTCTAAAGTTGGAGAGGCCCTGATGTGAAGGGGCAATTTGTTCCACAGTTTTGGAGCAGCTACTGCAAAGGCTCGATCATCCATGTGTTTTAATTTAGACCGTGGGACAGCTAGGAGCATCTGCTCAGAAAACCTCAGTGATCTAGTGGGAGTGTACCAACTTAAAAGACCAGAGAGGTAAGAAGGTGCCAACCAATGTAATGCCTTAAAAACAAATAATAAAATCTTAAAATCAATTCTAAAACTGACTGACTTGAATTCTAATCTGAGTTTGTAGGGGTCTCTAAAATAACTTATTAGATTCTCCAACACTTTCACAGATGCAGTAGTTATTTTTTTTAATCATGTCTCCATGCAGCACATGCACTCCATTCACAAACAACAGTAGCCAGTGATTATTTTGGTTTTTCCATATTTCTATAGGGACATAAGGATATAACAGAAAGGGCAGACATACAGTGCAGTAATGATAGCTGGTGAATGTAGTGGTTTCTTTCAAATGGGTGTAAGTATTCCCTTAACAGGCACAGTTGCACAAAATATAACTGCACCCCATCGGTGGCTTGATGGTACCATACATATTTTAAGGTAAATAGTTCTTCTGAAAAACATTTCATAGAGCCTGTAAGCACCATTATAAGCACCATTAACATTTATTGTATTATTTGCTAAAGTAGTCGAGATTGTGATACATTGTAAGTGACAAGTGATAAATGAATAGGAAGTTGAGTTTTATTGTGAAGGTTTTGGCTATAAATAAAAAAATAAACACTTATTTTAACATTGTTGGTGTTGCCACCAAGCCAACTAAATCCTGAAGATAGTCTCATGGCTCTTGCTGAGATGTAGCTGTTGACAGTGATAAGATAAATTTAAGAATAATACAAATTAACAATAGACACTACGGAACCTGTTCATCTTTGAAATGCAAATAATACTTGTAGTGAAGGAGGACATGCAGAGGGTTGTGTGAGGGAAGAGGATGCAAGGGATGGGGTGAGATGGAGGCAGATGATCCACTGTGGCGACCCCTAATGGAAGCAGCCGAAAGAAGAAGACAATGAAAATGCATCATTTGTGATAATAAATGACTGTTGTTGGAAATGTTGGTAGTATTACTGCCCCCCACAGATTTATGATTTTATACTTCCGTAAGAGTTTGCCTACCTCTGTCTCTAACTTACACTATATGGACAAAAGTAGTGGTTCACACTTCCTAACCACTGAATTCAGGTGTTTCATTCAGTCTTATTGCCAAAGGTGTATAAAATCAAGCACCTAGAAATGCAGTCTACTTTTACAAATATTTATGAAAGAATACGTTGTTCTAAAGAGTTCACTGAAATTCCAGCGCGGTACTGTAATAGGATGCCACTGCTGCAACAATTCAGTTTGTGAAATTTCTTCCCTCCTGTTTATTCCATGATCAGCTGTAAGTGGCACTCTAAAGAGCCCACTGTGTTTTGAGTGTGGTACTATAATAAGATCAACTGTCTGTGGTATTATTGCAAAGTGGAAGCATTTAGGAACAACAGCAATTCAGTCACAAAGTGGCAGACCATGTAAAGTTATGGAACAGGGTTACTGTGTGCTGACCTACACAGTGTATAAAAGTGGCCAACACTTTGCTGACCTAATAACTACAGAGTTCCGAACCTCCTCTGGCATAAACATCAGCACAAAGACTGTGCACTGGGAGCTTCATGGCATGGGTTTCCATGGCTGAGAATCTCCAAGCAAGCCTTACATCACCAAGCACAATACCAAGTGTTGGATGAAGTGGTGTAGCGCTCACCACCATTGAACTCTGGAGCAGTGGATAATGCTATGGGGTTGTATTTCTGGGGTTACCCTGGGCTCTCTAGTTCCAGTGAAGAGAAATTTTAATGTATGGGAACAGTTTGGGAAAGGCCCTTTTCTTTTTCTGCATGACTGTGCCTAAGTGCACAAAGCAAGCTCCATACAGGGGTGGCTGGATGAGTTTGGTGTGGAAAAATGTGACTGATCTGCACAGAGCCCTGACCTCAACCCAATCCAACACCTTTGGGATAAATTACAACAAAGATTGTGAGCCATGCCCTCTCGTCTAACATCAGTGTCTCACAAATGCTCTTCTGGATGAATGGACAAAAATTCTCACAGACACTTTAAAATTCAGATGAGTGGAAGCTGTCATAGCTGCAAAGGGGAGGTGGGTCAAGTCCATAGTAACACCTGGATTTAGAATGGAATGTCATAAAAGCTAATACTTTTGTCCAGAAAGTGTAACTTGAATCCAAGGTGCAGGAATTTTCCTTGCATTTTAAAATTTGCTTCATACATAACTTAAAATTATATCCGTTTTCTCATTTGTCTATATTTGCACATACAACTGGAGCAGTTTCTTAAATATACCTTCCATAACTCCCAAAAAATTGAGAATTGTAACATAAAACTTTTTCAAAAAATTGCTGTCTTTTGGAAATGTTTTTGTACAGAGACACTGTGCACCGGTGTGCTCACTGCTGTCATAGTAAATGCTACTTTGAGATTGTGATATAATATCAATTTGATTTGGAATATTATTTTTTAAAACTGATGAAATGCTAGGAAATGGAAGACGGCTGTCTGCCTGTTGCATCAATTCACATTTCAAATGGTGATGGAAGCATGTGAGGCGATAAATCCTCAAACATGGTCACACAGTTCAAGTTTCACTTTAATTTACTGTATGTGTTACATCCAGATAAGTGTAATGTTGCAGGTATTTTGATGACCCCCGTAGTGTAGCTGACAACACATCAAGAGGAAAGAACATACAGGGCTGTTCGTGATATGTCTATAAGTGTGTGGGGGTGGGTTTGCACTGGTTGTTTTATATAAATATACTGTATATATCTTTCCTCCTGCTGTCGCTGGGGTAGAGTTGGCAGATTTGGCAATCAAGTGTGCCTCTCCTTCACAAACACACACAGATACACGTAAATTCCTGCCTACATCAAGATCATATCATAAATATCACACACACATTCCCACACTGCTGCTATCAGGTGTCTGCAGCTCAGGTTGCTGTGTCCACTAAGTCTTTACAGGATGTTTGACCTATTCTGATTGTCGGGGCGGGCAGCCACAAGGCAGCCAAGACTCCTCTACTATTCCAAATATCAAATACCGGCATCAGTGATAACCTCCACAACTGCTCTGTGTAACGTACAACCTGTGCATGTGTGTGGAGTCTGTCTTAACTGTATTACAGAAAGCAAACCATTAGTTTTCCTGCAGTTTACAAGTAAAATCTTGTGAATTAGGTCATCATGGAGGGAGTTTGGCACGATATCACCCTGAGGCAGCGTGCTGGCTGTAAACTACTCCTCGTCCTCTGCTCTTTCTCAGTCTCTCACTCCTCTTTTCCTTTTTCCTATTTAAACAATTTTTATAATTTTTTTATTGCATATCTTAATGTATGCATTTTTGTAATTATGAGGGCTTTTATTTTGACATGTAATAAGTGTATCAAACTTCCCAAATTATCTAATATTTAAGTTTACTGAACTATGGGCTTTGACTTTGAAAACCTCCTTTGTTCATTTAGCCATTGTGTTGTTCCATGCACAAAAACAGAACAATACACACACGTAAAACTTGTTGCTATAAAGTAAATTCATAAAAATAAAAAAGATACAAGTTAAATAATTACTTAAATTAATTAAGAAAATAAGTGACATGAAAGAACAGTAACATGATGCAAAAATAAGAAAGACACAGAAATAAATAAAAACCCAAATAAAAACAGGAGTGATTATAAATTATAATTATAGATTTTTGCTTGATACACCAAATTTAAAAGGTATAGAAATTAGCAGTGATTTTTTTTTGAAAAAAAAAAGAAAGGAGAGTTGTTAAAACTGACCTCTTATGCTCATTACAGCTGGATATTTTATTTTTGGATTCCCACACTAGAGCTTTGCATGATTCACGGTTGAAAATAGGCCTTATTTATCTCATAACGGCCCTTAGTGTGGCCTTTCAGTTCACCCTATGTCTGGAACAAGCTGGTTTAACTTTTAACCCTTTAAGCCAACTTTCTTCTGACTGGCTGCCCCACACATCAGGCGGGAAGCTGTGTGCCTGAGATGACCATATTAAAGATATCCTCTCTCACTGACATCATACAAAGCTGAGAGTAGAAAAAGACTGTGTGAGTATTTGCAGCAGTCTGAAGCCTGAGCTCTAGGCTCACAAGGATTTCTTGCACTTACACTGATCTCATTATTTAAAACTCTGTCCATGTTTAATATGAGCATCAACAATTGTAACAATAAATAGATGACAGGAAATCTGCAAAAACAGAATATGTCTACTTTAATGATGATTCTTTTGTTGGAGCCCATCCTGATTTAAATGCATACTTTTTAATATAAAGTACACAGCCCAGTCCTCTAAGGAAGTAACACCAAATCCTGATGTTTACTCTCTTAAGTCAAACATTTTCTACTCAAATGTTAATCTGAAAGCATGGCCCTATCATCTACACTTGGCTGATTATCTGTGGGAAGAGAGTCTAATTCTTTCTTTTAAATATTCCATGTAATGGGTGAGAGAGTGAAACAAGTCATAAAATTGGGGGAAATGGAACAGTGGACGTTTGTTGGTGTTGTAATGTAGGAGGACATGGACATGACTTCCACACTGCCAAGAATCCATGATTTATGTAAGGCCTCCATCTGTTGTCTCAGAATACATTGCACAACTACCAGTGAGTCAGACTGGCTATAGGGACATCTACAATATCACACACATGCACACACACACACACACACAAACACGGAGAGCAAGATGGATCATGGTGACGAGCTCTCTGTGGCTCATATGAACGATGGATGAGGTGATGCAGAGAAGACCACTGATCTCCTTACTCCCACGCTAAATGACCTGAATAAACCAAAGCTTGCACACACATACAGTATAAACCTGTACACACACACACACATACATGCAGCGTCCCGCAGCAGCTGACAGCCATTCATTCACTTCATTGACATACTTAGGCTAAATGGAGGGCTTTCTCTGGATTGACCCACCCTCTCCCACCATCTGGCAGCTACCAACAGAACTTTACACATTCAGGCGCACGCCCTTTCCTGTATCAATCCACCAAATTTTACTGTTTCTCTTCTCACCTGCACACTTTTCTCAGTTATTCTCTTCATAACTACTTCTGGATTCCTGTTGATGAGTGACATGCACCCATCCACCAGTCCACACCTGAAAACAAAAATATACAATGAATGCTGCCACACCTTTCTGTGACACCTTGACCCTTTGCACACACATACACACAAATCAGTTTTCAGCATGTTTGCTCTAACAACGTGAAAGCCCTCTCTCATTAACCCAAAGGGCACCCTGAGGCTCCCATTGTGCCCCTATCTCCTGCAGCATTCTGGGTAAAGTAGTTTAACAATGTCAACCAGATAAGCCCAATGCAAACCTGCTGATAAGGAGTCAAAGACTGCACTTAATGTGTGTGTGTTTTGAAGGCGTTGGTTGATTGAGAAGCCGATGAGGAGGATGTAAAAGACCAACAGTGAGCAGAATAGGAGAATGGGAGCGTGTGTGTGTGTGTGTGTGTGTGTGTGTGTGTGTGTGTGTGTGTGTGTGTGTGTGTGTGTGTGTGGTGGGAGTACTGTTTCATATCTTTGAAATAACAAGTCAAACTGCCGAAACAGCTAAATGCAAAAAACAATAGGAAAGCAAACACTCACACACATACCACCGGACAAAGGGCCTGTATTTGAATATGTGTATATGTGTGAGATTCCAAACTATGGCCAAGGACCATTAGCAAAGTTATTCAGACTAAACTGTGAACCAAGTTATCATGTATTGACAAGTAAAACAGGCGCTGGCCAAGCAGAAAAATGAAAAAAGGTAAAGGAGGGGCTGTCATTAAAACACAGCTCAGAGTAAAATAAAGTTTATGGCTGACGTTCAAGGCAAAGCTGTACTCAAGCCTCTTGTGCACGGTTCCACAAGACAACCAGATTGTAATTTGGGGTCGAAGGTAAGGTAGAAGTTTGCAATCAGCGGCATCACAAAAGGCTGAATGTGATAAAAAAAGGTGTGAATATGTTGAAGGCAGTCACAATTAAAAAGTAACAAATTTGCTAACTTTTGCTCAGAAAGTCCTCAGCTGATAATCTCAACTGTTCTTGGTTTACACACACACACACACACACACACACACTAGCAAAATCTCTTGCAGTACAGGAATGTAGTGAAACACTGTAGCTTTTTATTGGTTTATAGACTCTGTCAG
>VUQH01038014.1:6187-24032 GCA_015106775.1 Etroplus canarensis | reverse complement strand
TCCCAAAGGTCCAGCTGCTGGACCTTTGGGAGAGGAATTTTGCCCCATTCTTGTCTGATATAGAATTCCAGTTGCTCAACAGTCCTGGTCTTCCTTTGTTGTTCTGGTGTTTGTTGTTCTTTTGTGTTTCATGATGTGCCAAATGTTTTCAACCGGTGAAAGGTCTGGACTCTATTTCCACAACTGGATTTCTGAAGTGTAAAACTGTTTATGAGGACAGTGTTGCTGATCAGTCATGCTTCATCTCTTTCTGCTTACTCTCAGGCTCGGTCAGCATCAACATTCCTAAGATGCTGGAGTTATTTAAAATGGGGCACGAGTACCTAGTGGAGAGTGACTGCTACGTTAGGACCCAAATAGCCACGGTATGTCATAACAAACTGGTACACGAAGCGTGTGGGTTATTTATTCTTTAAAGCTGACGGTGAGTAAAGCCTCGTGAGTGCATCTTTCAGGCAACAAAACCAGCAGAGGAAGTTTTCAGTTATGATGCAGTACTAAGTTCTGCAAGTTTTAGTGCTCAAAGCAAAAGGAAAAAAGGTCCTGATTAAAAAAGCATAAATTTATGTTCCCAGAAGGAAACAGACATAAAATCAATGCACCCTGAGCAAGACCATGGGAAATGTTGGGGTGTGCTTAGGCAGGAAATGCATTATAAATCAGCATCAGCATTTTTTGCCTGTGTGTGTGTGGCTGCTTCTATGCAGTACATTTTAAAATTCAAAAATTAGTATTTTCAGTTGGCCTTTTCCTATTCTCAGTTTTAATGTGAACATTAAAATGCAGAAAACACAAAATCATTCATTTTTTAAAACACTGAGCACATTAAGCTGTCTTCACACATGAACTCTGGAGGATCAGATCTTTGGAACACACAGCAGGAAATTGTGGGCTTCAGATCTGTTTGCATCAAGCAGCAGCCTCTGAGGCTGAAAAGTGAAGCCAATGCAGCTAATTTTGGCTGGCTCCAAAAGGGAGTTGATCTCATAGACTCTCATGTAAAGAAAGAAATAAACGTTTATAGTCTGGTTTTAAAAAATAAATTTTGGTCTCTATAGCCAGTTAGGTGAATATAGTTGAATTTTTTAACACATCCAGCCGAAGGATCGATGAGCTAATGCCATGGCGAAGGTGTTTGTCGTCCGTCTGTCCATCCATTCACAGTTCACAAGAATCGCTACTTGTCCTTCAGTATTGGTCAGATTTTAGTGAAAGTTGCCCACCTAATGGGTCTTTGCCCAAATTTTTCCCAAGGTCAGGGTAATTTTTTTTCTTTTACAGGCTCTTTTCCATTTTTACAAGAATCTCTACTCCTCCTAGTCAGGTCATTTCAGCAAAAGACTTTCCATTTTGAAAGACTTATTTCTGTTTTCTCTCCTCTTCTTAGCTCAACATGCCCAGTGAGCACATCTTCGCCAACCTACAGACCATCCTGGTTGATGTTTGTTCACACAGACCAGCTGATATGGGTATGTATGCTCACTAAAATCAGCAACAAAAGTCCCCACAGTTTCTCACGCTCAACCACTTAGGACTGCTCTTGTTCTCCAACTGAGGAACTGTGTGCACATATTTTGACAGCTTGTGGGGATAAGATAACAGACTGCTGATTGATTTTTATCTACTAGAAGGGTTTTTATAGAGGAAAGCTTCCAAATCATGTCAGCTTTCATCTGCAGGATGGTTTTGATTTTCTCTTCCCGGGTTTAGTTTAGAGAAAGCAGGGGACGTTTGGGAACATGCCAGCCAGGTGTTCTTCATGATTTATTTTCAGGCTGACTGCTGCACTTTCTAGACCAAGTGTATTAAACGTGTGTGCCTACAAAAGTAAATCATTCATTTTTAGTGAACTGTATTGAAAAAGGAGTGGGCAAATACAGTTGGGCAGAACCTACAACGCCTGTAAAAGGTATTCACCCTTTATTTCTTTAATAAATGAAGTAATGGTCAATGTAATTTGGCTTTTTTGACAAGAATTTGCAAAAAAAGCATCTTTCATGTCAAAGTAAAGTGTAACAAACTAATGTCAATTAATCAAAAATGTGTAGTGTAAAATAAATGTTTGTATACATCTTCAAACAGGCTGGCACATCTGTACACTGCTTTTTTTCCTCCATTCTTCCTTGTAAAACAGCTCAAACTCTGTCATGTTGCTCGGGGATTGAACGTGAGCAACTCTTTTTAGGTCCAGCCTCAAATTCTTGATTGGATTGAGATCTGGGCTTTGACTTGGCCAATCCAGAACACTCACCTTGTTGTCTATGAACCATTTCTGTGTAAGTTTTGCTGTTTGCTTGGGGTTGTAGTCTTGCTGGAAAAGAAATCTTCTCCCAAGTTGTAGTTCTCTTGCAGACTGATTCAGATTATCCTCCAGGATTTGGTGATGTTTTTCTGCCTTCACGTTCCCCTCTACCTTTACAAGTCTTCCAGGACCTGCTGCTGAGAAGCATCCCCAGAGCATGATGCTGCCACCACCATGCTTCATGATGGAGATGGTGTGTTTGTGGTGACGTGCAGTGTTTGGTGTAGCCAAAGAGAGTGTCTAGTTTGATGGCCAACAAGCTCAATTTTTGTCTCATCGGATCAAAGAACCTTTTTGCAGTTGACCTTTCGAGTTTCCCACATGCCTTTGGGCGAATTCCAGGAGTGATTTCGTATGAGCTTTTTTCAACAGTGGCTTTCTCTTTGCCATGCTCCCATACAGCTTCAACTGATGAGGAACCTGCAAAACAGTTGTTGTACGTACAGTCTCCCCCATCCTAGCCTCTGAAGCGTTTAACTCTTCAGAGTGGTCATAGGTGTCTTGGTGGCCACCCTCACCTGTCTTCTTCTTGCCCGGTCACTCAGTTTGTGAGGACAGCCAGCTCTAGGTAGATTTACACAAGTGCCATACTCCTCCTGTTTCTTAATGATGGATTTGACTGAACTCTGTGGGATGTCCAGTGAGTTGGAAATCTTTTAGTAGCATCTCCTGACTTCTACTTTTCAACGATCTTTTCTCTGAGTTGCTTGAATCTTTTGTCCTCACGTTGTAATTGTAGCAGGAATACTGATGAACCGGAGCCTGGACCTCCCACACACAGCTGTTTTTCTACTACAATCACTTGACACACATCAGCTGCACTCAGGTGATCTCCCTTTCACTAACTGTGAAACGGCTAGAATCAACTAGCTGGACCTCCGTTGAATTATGTCAGTCCCTTTGAAAGAGGGTGAACATTTATGCAAACATTTATTTTACCTTACACGTTTTGAATTAATACACATTAGTTTGTAAAACTCTGTTTTCACTTTGACATGGAAATTGTTTTTTAAAAAGCCGAATCGTATTGCCCACAATTTCATTTATTAAAGCAATAAAAGGGTGAAACATCCAAGGGCGTTGAACACTTTTTATAGACATTGTACTTTTAGCCAGTGTTCATGGGTATCCAGGAATGGAGAATTTAATTGTTTATTGAACTGAAAAACAACCCACATTCCTAACTGATGGACTCACATACACAGTCAATAGCAAAATCATTCTCCTAGGTGTTTAAAAAAACACATATAAAATTCAATTTCAAAATAAAAGACAAGGCTGACTTTCAAAACGGGGCCATTTCTCTCAGTGTTCCAATGACTGTTTTTTATGGGTCATTCTATGAAAAATCAATCTGTGCCTCCCACCTGACCCCTCAGAATCAACAGTTTTTGTATATACATTATCTTGCACATAATGCCAAAACTGTTTCTTGGTCTCCAAGCCATAAGCTACTTTAGCAGATGTTTAAATATTCAAAATTATTTTGATACATGTTTTAATGTAAAAAAACGAGACCTTTCATATGCTATAACTTGTTTAGACCACCCACCTATCCCACATTGTGCTCAAATCCTTAAAAATGGATCCAAAATGCACTTTTTGAAGTTTTCTGCAATCCAGGGTACCAGTGCTTGTTTCTGTTACTCTACATCGTAGACAGTAAAGTTGTGCAGCTTTGCTATTGATGTTGTGACATGTTCCATGATATTGATGCTCAGAGTTGGTTATAGAAAAAAACCATGCTGAACTAAAAAGAGCTTTTGGCCTTGGTTTGAGACAAAAGTTCTTTCTACCTTGGAAGGTAGAAGGTAGAAAGGGCATCTGGTGTAAAATCTGTGCCAAATTGGTGTGGTGACCCCTTGGGGAAATATAAGGGATGAGCTGAAGACTGTTACTGGTGTCAAATCTATATGATTTGAAGTTAGGAAAAAATTGAGACCAAAACAAAAGACTGTAAACCCCGAATGAAAATGACCTCAGTTTGCCCCAGTGAAGCAGTTACTCTTTCTTCCACTATTTCTTATGAATTAAGAATAGGAACAGAAGAGTTGGCAGCTTTTCCAGTAAGTAGTAGCTCATTCAGTAATTTATCTGCATTTTGCTCCAGTTTTTTCTTCAATAATAGGATGCAGGGTATAATCATCAGCTAATGGACCCTCATTAGCGAGAGGGGCCTAAATGATCTAAAATCTAATTGATTTTGAGCATTCTAAATAACATGTCATTAACAGTGCCCCCACTGAAGTAAACTGCAGAGCTTACAGAAACAGAGATCTCTTTGCACCACTGACCACATCTGATCTGGAACTTTGCATGTAAAGAACTCTGGACTTTCCCGTTTATCTCCAGTCTCTCTCTTGTGGACTGTAGTGCCACTAAACCATTTGTCTCCTCAGCGGGATAATGAAAAATGATTCCCTGATTATTTTTTTCCCCTCGTATTTTCCGTAAAATTGTAGGATGAAGGCTCATTTACATGAGTCTGAAGCAGAGTTTGCGTCAGCCCTGCCAGTCAGTTTTCAGGCAGGTTTACAGTTGTTTCGTGTTGTGTTCCGTTTGCGTCTTCCACACAGTTGGAAAGAAAAGAAAAAGCTCAGTGCCTTAATGTATGCAGGAAAAACAGCGCGCCGGATGAGAGCCCCATGAATGCAGCTTATTAAAAGGCACAGCCTCCAGAGTTTACAGCCAGACTAGCAGCTCTGCAGGGTTGTATTGCTCATTATGAAAGAAAAACTGAAGACCGGAGTTACTTGGATGATACCATGAATATTTGTATCTTTTTTTTTTTTACTAGCCCATCTTGTAGATATTTAAATACTTGGTTTCATAAATGGAAACTTTGACCTGCTGGTGGCAGTCAATAAATGGGTGGTTTGGTGAATTCATCCTCTTTACCAGGTGTTTCTCTATGGATGTCACTCAAGAAATGTTGTCGTGATCGTAAAATCTAAAGCCTGATTGATACTGAAATTTTAGGGAGTAAACGTAAACTGAAGAGGTCCATATTTATAATATCAGCAGCAAAATATTTCAAAACTTGTCAGCAACTTGATGCGATAACCCCCCTTTACACATGACTGCTGTAAGCCAGTGTGGTGTGAGTTCTGCACAGAAGCAGCCCATGTTTCATCAGGGTCGAGAGCTAGGGGTGGGAATCACCAGAGATCCCTGCAATACTTAACTCATGACACAATATTATTGTGGTTTTAAAGATTTTGTGACATGCTGAGTATTGCAACAAAATATAGTGTGGGATATTGCGATTTATCACCTTTTCTCAACTGCAATTTATGTCCCCAAAGGTAAACTTTTTCAATATGCATTTTATTGAACAAGATAGTCTGTCTGTTCTTCTCACTTTAGTTTTTCCAGTTTTGCCACAACGGGGGATTGTCAAGCAGACAGACTGGCCAACACTGTCATTAAAACCTGTCAAAAGTTGTATGCAACTGATAAACTGAACTGTTTTTATTACAGTCTAATCCAACTTGACTGAATGCAAACGTGTGCATGTGTGTACATGAGACAGCAGTTGCCAGTCCTCTGTGATATACAATTTCACAGGCTGTAATATCCACACATCACAATTTAACGCAATGTGTTCTGCTGTGTTCAAACTTTCCTCGCATTTATGCTTTGCTTCTCTGTAAAGCCTGGGTATGACTGTGTCTGTGATAAAAGCATTGCAACAGTGTCATGTACCAGGGTTCCAGTGGTAAGTACTGAAAAATTTCGGTGAATAATATTGCATTTGGTGTCCCTATGTTGATGCAGTATTGTCACACAAAATATCATGATACTATGATGTATTGATCCCCCCACTCCTGTCAAGGACTGATTGTTGCTTAGAGTTACTACTAGAAGTAATAGTTACTATTAGAAGTAAAGGAAGACAGTTATGGTAGACATAATCTGCTACATTCATTGGTGAATTTGTTGTGGTGGCTACTGATATGACTGCTGATGTCAGGGGTTTCAGCTTTTGGTCCAGAAATTTTATGGTGCCAGCATTTTGGAACCAGCACACGATGACTTCTCAATCGATTTTAATTCTCGTTTGCTTGTGCCGTACAGCCAAACAATGACAAGAAACCTGTGAACAGTAGTGGATCATTAGCCGGATGAGCTACTGCGTCAGTGATGTTTTGGTTCCTGTTTAGGAGACCCAAATGGAAATCTTGTAAGTCAGAAACTGTAAGGCCAAAGTGCTCATAAGAGCGTTGATTTGAAAGGTAACATCTTCTAGTTTCTAAAACTAGATATGTTTAGCATGTGGCTAAAATGCAACCCAGATGTAACCCTAATACTAAATGGTTTGCCAGTGAACTGGCAAATATTAAGAGTATCCACCAATATATATGTACACTGGCCACTTTATTATGTACACATTGCAAGCACTGAGTTGGACCCACTTTTGCCTTCAAAACTACTTTAATTCTTCGTGGAATAAATTCAGCAAGGTGAAGGAAACATTCCTCAGAGAGTTTAATCCATATTAACGTGATAGCATCACAGAGGTCCTGCAGATCTGTCAGCTAAACATCCATGATCCAAATCTCCCGTTCCACCATATCCATCCCAAAAGGGGCTCTTTTTGATTGAGCTGTGCTGACTGTGGAGGCCATTTGAGCTGAAGACTCTCCCGCACTATTACACCACCATCAGCAGCCTCAACCCTTGATATATGGCAGGATGGATCCATATTTTTGTGGTGTTTGCACCAAATTGTGACCCCTACCATCTGAATGCCACAGCAAAAAATTGAGACTCATCAAGCCAGACAACCTTTTCTAATCTTCTAATGTCCAATTTTTGTGAGTTTTTACAAATTGTAGCCTTAGTTTCCTGTTCTTGGCTAACAGGAGTGGCACCCGGTGTGGCTGCTGTAGCCAGTATGCTGCAAGGCTCAACATGTTGTGGTCTTCTGCATACCTTGGTTGTAACGAGTGGTTATTTGGGCTACTGTAGCCTTCCTATCAGCAGTCTGGCTATTCTTGTGCCGCTCACTGGACATTCTGATTTTTGGTTTAAACTTCAGCAGGCTGTCTTGACCATGTCTACATGCCTAAATGCATTGAGCGGCTGCCATGAGATTTGCATTCGGAGCAGTTGAACAGGTGTACTTAATAAAGTGGCTGTGAGTGTATTTGATAAACTAAATATGAAACAGATTTTTAAAAAACTCAGCTAACCCTGTACAGTCCTCTTAAGTATGCTATTTTCATAATGTTTTCATACATTTTTAATTTGGGTCAGTTCTGATACTGTTATACAAGAAGTAGAAACAGTAATGTACTACATGGGGACTTTAACAGTTTTGGAAGGGGAAAAAATGTTACTCATTTCTTTGCTCTTTGCCAAAGTTTCCACGAGTTACATTAAAATGTTTTTAAGATGTCTTGCAAATTTCCAAACAAACAAATCAATCCCCAAAAGAAAAAAAAGAGCTTCTGTGGCGGAGGTCGTTAACACTGTTTCACTGTGCTTCAGACCAGAGAGCAGCAGCAGTGGGTCTGTGACTGCACCGCACAGCAGATGCTTCTGTTTAAAGTGCTCACGGTAAACCTGAGTGTGTGCAGTTTTAGCCTGACGATGATCCCTGTGGGACTCTTCACCGCTCACCCTTGAAGTGTTAATGCTCCACTGAACCCGCTCGGCTGCGCGCGGCGTCCTCTGAGCGACAGTGGCTGAGTGAAATGTCTCACTCAGGGCGTCGTTCCCACTCTGCAGTTTTCATGTCTGCGCAGCATTTGGCGATGACGGCACCGCGTCAAGTCGAGCCACCTGGGCTTTACTGAACTCTTGTCAGCAGAGACGTGTCTTTGAGTTTGTGCCAGCAAACATTACAACTCCCTGACAAGAACCGCACAAGGACCCTTGGGCACAGTTTAATTACCTCTGCAGCCAGAAGAAAAGCATCAGAAAATGCGAATTTCTGGAATACTTACTGTTAAATTAGCTTCTTTATTTCCATTACGGTCTTTAAGAGTCATTTGGACAGAAGCTAATGGCTGCAGCGTGGGCAGAAGCAAGTGGAAACTTCACAGATAAGTGCTTAAAAACAGAGATAAGAGTGGGGAAATGTAACGTGTGGGTGAGGCAAAAAGAAACCACCACACCCCCCCCCCAAGGGGTTTACAGGAATTATTCATGGCCAAAGACGTAATACGCCGATAAATAAAAATGGGAATGCAGAGAACAGGGGACAGCACAGAACACAATGATGAAATAACTATTCATAAGTATGTTAAAAGTAAATACGTGAGAGAAATAAGACTGCAGGGAGTTTGTTCATCTCTCACATGAGAGCCAAAGGGAGAGGGGTGAGAGAGATGGAAAGCAGCTGTTCAACATAATTTCATGCAAATGATTACTCGGCCTCATCTGTATCGTGCTCCGTATTTTTTCTTTATTATTTTAACTTTTCATCCAGAGAGGCTGTGGCTGTTTATGTTCTGAGTATCTTCTCACAACATCACACTTCCATAAACAGGTTCAGGATTACAGTTTCGCACTGTTGTTAGTGAGATACTGTTGAGCCAGTGTGCTTCACCTGGGAGATGGTAGAGATGCTGCTTGGGAGAACTGTGAATTTTAATTTCTAATTTTAATTGTTTCTCAAGCATTTGCTTGTTGACTCTGTGTTCATTTCTGTTCTGTATTCTCCTATTCAGAATTGCTGTATGCCTTTATCCTCTGCTACTGTAATTTTATCAGCAGTCAAGAAATTACAAGCTGATATATTGATGAGGAAAATCATTCATAGTTGTCCGTGAATTGTCCGTAAAATTCACCGGCTTGTATCTGTGAAATAAATGTTAGTATCGCTGTGTGTGTGTTAACTCCAGAGACATTACGTGAATGAAAGTATTGGGCCATCTACACATTACACCTGCAGGAGCTTTTAGAACATCCCATTCTAAATCCATAGGCATTAAAATGGAGTTGGTCCCCTTTGCAGCTATAACAGCTTCCACTCTTCTGAGAAGGCTTTCTACAAGAGTTTTTGAGTCTGTTTGTGGGAATTTTTGCCCATCCAGAAAAGCATTTGTGAGCTCAGACACTGGTGTGGAACGAGAGAGCCTGGCTTGCAGTCACCATTCTAGTTTGTCCCAAAAGTGTTGGATGGGGTCGAGGTCAGGACTCTGTGTGAGCCAGTCAAGTTCTTCCACACTAGATTCATCCAACCATGCCTTTATGGATGCTGCTTTGTGCACTGGGGCACAGTCATGCTGGAACAAAAAAGGGCCTTCCCACAAGGTTGGAAACATAGAATTATCCAATATGCCTTGCAAGGCTGAATCATTAAGGTTTCCCTTCACTGGGACCAAAGGGCCCAGGCAAACTCCAGAATAACAACTCCATTGCATTATCTATCCTCCACCAAACTTTACAGTAGAGAGACATGATTCATCACTTCCCAGAATATGTTTCCACTGTGCCAGAGTCCAGTGATGTTGTTCTTTACACCACTCCATCCACTGCTTGCTATTGTATTTGGTGATGTAAAGCTTGCAAGCAGTTGCTCAGCCATGGAAACCCGTGCCACGAAGCTCTCAGCATGTAGTTTTATTGCTGATGTTACTGCCAGAAGAGGTTTGGAACACTGCAGTTATTGAGTCAGCAGAGTGTTGGTGATTTTTATGCACTATGCGACTCCACTCTGTCACTTTATGTGGAGCTGCTGTGGTTCCTAAACGCTTTCGCTTTGCAGTAATACCACTTGCAACTTCCAGGAGGGAAGAACTTTCACAAATTGACTTGTTACAATGGTGGCTCCCTATTGTAGTACCATGCTGGAATTCATTGAGCTCTTTAGAGCAATCCATTCTTTCGCAAATGTTTGTAAAGGCAGACTGCATGGCTAGCTGCTTGATTTTATCCACCTGTTACAGTGGGGCTGAATGAAACACCTGAATTCAGTGATTAACAGTTGGCCTAATACTTTTGTCCATATAACTTGATCTACTGCCAAGGCTTATTTACACTGCTCAACAAAATTTTTAATCATCACATTATAACACATTTAGTTAAACTTCAGAGATATCAGTCATAAACCATTCTGGATTAGTTTCAGCTGGTTTGGTGCAAATCAAAATGACAACAGGTGCATTGGAGAGGCAACAAGATGAAAACTCCTGAAAAGAGAATGGTTTTACAGGTGGTGCCCAAAGACCACTGCTCCCTCCGTATCCCTTCTGACTGATTTTTCTCTAGTTTTGCTTTTTGCAAGTGTCCTTATCACTCCTGGTAGCATGAGATGGTACCTGCAAGCTATTCAGGTAGCAAAGGCAATCCAGCTCCTCCTCGATGGCACATCCGTGCTTTCTGTCACAAGGAGGTTTGCTGTGTCTCCCAGCACAATCTCAACAGTGTAGAGGAAATACCAGGAGATGGACTGATACACAAAGAGAGCTGGACAAGGCTGTAAAGGTTAGGTTGAAGGTCACACAAACTGTCAGAAATCCATGAGGATGGCCCGAGGTCCCAGCGTCCTTTAGTGAGACTTGCGCTCAGAGCCTGGCACTGTGCAATTTGACTGACATTTGCTGGAAAGCACCAAAACTGTCAGGAACCGGCACCCCATTCTGTTCAAAGATGATGTTACAGACAGCATGATGTTCCCCACTGCTCTCCAGACTCTTTCATGCCGGTCACGTATTCTGTGTGAACCTGCTGTCTGTCATACTGTGATGATAGCGCCACTTCACAGCAGGAGTCATTTTAAGCTGCTATCTTTTAAGGTGAAGACCGTGTAAGAGAGAAAACAAGCACGATATCATGATCCCCTATGAGCAACACTTGGTGACAGTGGGGAGGAAGAACTCCCATAGAACCCTTTAAGCTGTATCTGACTTAATGAATTTCATGTTGGTATAATGCTAACTGCAGGGCATTATTCTTTTTACATTATATACATCTCCTAGGTTCTTTCATTGTCATATTTTCTCTTCTGTCTTAAAATGTGTAATTTTTGTCTTCTGCAAAACACTTTTTCACTCCCTTTCATGAAAAGTGTAACTATTACCTGCCAACTATGAGGGTCTTGCTGCTGCTCTCCCTACTGCCATCTTCTATGTATGGACATAGAAGGGACAGGAGCATTTAAGAGATGGGAAAAATAATTGTAATCACTCTCTTCTTCTTCCTCCATCAGGACCTTTCATTGAGCGAGCGATCATCGCCAGTCACACCAGTGAAGCCGTGTGGTTCAAGAGCGAAGATGTTTTGCCAAAACCACCAGAGAAGGAGGAATGAGATGCAGATTGTATATATTATTCACTGTACTAAATAAAGCTTTTGTTCTGTTGCTCCTGAGTTTTGGTGTCTATTCTGTTTAATAAAAAATATCTCAAGAGATAAAAGTAGGGCAAAACATACAAGGTGACCAGGACACGGAGTGACTCTTATTAATGATCACACACTGGATACTAAAACCCATGAATCACTGGGTACTCTTACTTTGTTACTTACTTACTTTGTTTTACATTTAAATTCTTTCCATTTATAATGACACTACTCCATATTCAGCAAAAGCTGTTTGAAATAAATTTTTTAAGCTTGCAAAAATCTGAACATATCTAAATCTTCCACATTTGTGTCCTCAGATATGATAAAGTACTGACTTCTAGGGAATACATTTGTTGGTTTCAGTCTTCTTGGTAGTGTAACATTATAAGGTTTCTGTCTTGAATGAATTCATGCTGAGATTAAACGTATATATGTGTCTTTGTTTGGTCTGAACTCAGATCAGGCCTCTAAATCTGGAGGTCAGCCTGAGGAAGCATCAGCCCTTATACATTATTATTGTAAAATTTAGCTTCTTTTCCAGACCTGTTTTGGTCATGCCTGTCCACATACATTTGGTCTGGGCTGGTTTTCATCAGTGTAACTGCTGGATACAGTCATGTTATAATGTTGGTGGTTTTCAACAGATAACTCTATAAAGAAATTGGTTCCACGTATTGGCATGACTGCCCTGACCTCATCATCCAACACTTTTTTTGGGGGGGTTACTTCTCTGAATGGAAGTACAGTGTCTGTTGGTCTGACTGAAGTCTGACACCAGAGGAGGTGAAGGCTGTGGCAGCTCATGTTGTTGGAATAATCAAATACATTTTACTGTGGTAATTCTTCGTGGCATAGATTGAATAAGGTGATGGAAAAATTCCTGAGAGATTTTGATCCATATTGATGAAAATGCAGGAATGGTGGAGACAAAGTCAGAGGCAAGGCTGAGATGGTTTGGACATGTTCAGAGGTGCGATAGTGGATATATTGGACGAAAGATGTTGAAGATGGTGCTGCCAGGCAGTCAGAGAAGAGGAAAACCACATGGATGCAGTGTTGATGTATGGGAAGACGATGCAAAGGATAGGGTGAGATGGAGGCAGATGATCCACTGCGGTGACCCTAGCAGCTGAAAGAAGAAGAGGAAGATTGACAAGATAGCGTCTCAGTTGCTGCATACTTGTTGGCTGCACATCCATGATGAGGATCTCCTGTCTGCCGCATCCCACAGGTACTCTATTGGCTTGAGATCTAGTGACTGTGGAGGCCATTTGGGTACAGTGAACTCATAGTCTCAGTTTGAGATGATTCAAGGTTTGTGATGCAGCGCATTATCTGACAGGAAGCTGCCAGAAGATTGGTTCATTGTGGTCAAATGGATGAACCTGGTCAACGGTAATACTCAGGCTGTTTCATTTAAACAATGCTCAGTTAGAGGACTCAGAGTGTGCCAAGATATACCCCCACACCATTACACAAGCCTGAACCACTGATACAAGGCAGGATGGATCCAAACTTTCATGTTGTTTACTGACCCTACTCTCCAAATGTCACAGTAGGAATGAAGACTCTTCAGACCAAACTGTTTTTCAGATCTTCCATTGTCCGTTTTTGGTGAGCCCATGTGAGCTGTAGCCTAAGTTTCCTGATCTTAACTGACAGAAGTAACACCTGGCATGGTCTTCTGTCGCTTCCAGGTTCATCATATTGTGCATTTAGCGATGCTCTTCTACATTAGTTAGCTGGAACATTTTTTTTTCACTGTTGTCTTCCTAGCTTGAGCAGTCTGGCAATTCTTCTCTGACCACTGGCATCAGCAGAGCATTTTCTCCAGAGCACTGGATAGTTCCTCTTTTTCGGACCATTCTCTGAAAACAATAGAGATGGCTGTGCAGGAAAAATCCCGGTACATCGGTTTCTGAAACACTCACACTAGCCCAGCTGGCACCAACAACCATGCCATGTTCAAAGTAACTTAAATCACCTTTTATCCCCATTCTGATGCTGGTTTTCAACTTCAGCAGGCTGTCTTGATCATGTCTGCATGCATAAATGCACTGAGTTGCTTCCATGTGATTAGATGATTAGGTATTTGTATCAATGAGCAGATGAATGGTAAGCAGCCAGTGAGTGTATGTCTGCAATGTTCTTTCTATGTTGATTTTTTTTTCCATTTCAATTTAGTTTCATTTCATTCCCAGAGTGGTTTTACTCATTTTAGTTTTTAGTATTCCATTATACGTACCTTTGTCTGCTCTCTTGTATTCTTCTGAAGGGGTCTCCGCAGCGGATTAATCCGCATTGGTAATTTGGCAGAGGTTTTACACTGGATGCCCTTCCTGATGCAAGCCCTCCCATGGTGGGAGGGACTTGTGCCCCCACCTGGAATCGAACCAGGGACCTTTCACTTTACGCATTCTTAAAGCGAATATGTAAACCACTACACTACAGTGGACTATATTATTTTATTATTTTAGTCTATAGTTCTTCACAAATGTACAGTTTTAGGTTGTTTTATTTATTTAAATGAATTGTTTTGGGATTTTTTAGTTAGTCTTTTTAGTTATTGTAATATTGTTGAGCATTTCTATAATTTTTATTCATTTTTATTTTGATTTATAGTTTTAAAATTTACTACAAGCCTCATTCACCCATTTACACCACAATCATACAGCGCTTTTTATTCTGTGCCTTAAGCGCTTTTAACTATCACACACATTCACACTCCGCTGGATCCATTGGGTTCAGTGTCTTGCCCAAGGATACTTATAGACTGGAGAATTCAGGGATTGAACCACCAACCTCAGTGTTAAAAGACAACTTGCGCTACCTCCTGAGCCACAGCTGCCCAACCTAAGCTGGTGCAGTGGGTCCTGGGTTCCACCTGGTGCGAGACAATGCCTTCCCTCATGTGGAGAGAGTATGCAGGCAGTTCCTGGATGATACCATTGATATCACTGACTTTCCCCCAGGCTCTCCTGACCTAAATCTAATAGAACACCTCTGGGACATTATGTTCTGGTACATCTGTTGCCACCAGGTTGCACCTCAGACTGTCCAGGAGCTCAGTGATGCCCTGATCCAGATCTGGGAGAAGATCCCCGAGGATACCATCCACCATCTATTTTGGGGCATGCCCTGATATTGTCAGGCATGCATGCAAACATGTGGGGGTCATACAAACTACAGAGTACCATTTTGAGTTGCTGCAATGAAATGAAAGCAAAAGGACCTAGACGGTGGCATCATTTTTTCAGTTTGATTTTCATTGTGTCTTTGAAATCAGCCCACTGTAGTTGATCATTTCCATCTAACGATGTGGCATCATTTGGTTCCCAACACATTACCCAGTCCAACTCTGTATAGATAACCAGCATGATTTCTTTCCCCCACTGAGATCTAATGTAAATGGTAAATGGACTGACTGATGCTTATATAGCGCTTTTCTACTCTATTCTAACTGAACACTCAAAACACTTTTTTACTACACGCCTAATTCACTCATTCACACACACAGTCATGCAGCACTATGCATTTAACTATCTATGCATTTAACACCCATGCACACATTCACGCTCTGATGGATGCATCAGGAGGAATTTGGGGTTCAGTGTCTTGCCCAAGGACACTTTGGCATGTAGACTGGAGACGCAAGAGATCCAACCTTCCAGTTGGAAGACAACCCGCTCTATCTCCTGAGCCACAGCCGTCCGCTGTGTTTTCAAGGCGTCCCTTTCATTTTTTTGAGCAGTGTGATTAGGGCTGGATAAGGTGACCTTGAACCATCCCTCCGTTATGCTCTCGTGGGCTCAATCGGTGAATAATGAATGATAAAAACCATGTGAAATCTTTCAGATCATGAACACTGCTTGGTGTCTGGGGGAGTAGTTAAACAGTTATGCAAAATGAGGGTCACTAGGTGCTCAGCAACATATTTTTGCCACGGGGCCTTCCAAGAGGTTAACAGGTTCACTTAAGGAAACAGGTATAAGAGTGGATGTAATACTGCCACATAAACACCAGGAGGCAGTGTTTACATAGCATGTGCTCCTGACTCCTGTAGCCATAAACTGAGGTCTTCCTGCAACCTGTTGAGGCTTAATTCTTGAGAAATATCCACACTGTCACTGAGAGACAAGGCTCATTTTCACATGAGGCCACCAACATATAAAATGTAAAAAAATAAACACGCTCATGCATTTTAACAGCAGACATGTACTCTGACAAATTTTAAATCTCGCAGCCTGTATGAGAGCACATTTGTGTGCAATGTGGCTGCTTGTCTGAAGGGATTTATTCACAGTTGAGTTGCTGGAGCCTTTATAATGTCTTAACTCCCAGAAAAATGCAAATTGGGGTCAATTTTCCATTAATTTTCCTCCCAGAGCTTAAGCTCCTCCAGCTGTGGTTTTTTTTTTTTTTCTGTATTCAATATTATCTTTAATAATTCAAGCTTGGGAATTAATAAATAAGGCTGAAGTTAAACCTGTGAGTTGAATCTTAAAATGAAAGCAGTTTATTCTTATCGCTGCCTTTTAAGACCAAGATTTGCTCTCACAGCCCAGGTGTTCATCACATCTCTCGATGTTGGTGTAAACTGCTCTTAACTTACAGCACATCTTTGTGAAGACCTTTGATGTCCCCAACCTCACTGAGAGCAGTGGCATCTTTTCAAGCTGTGCACTGACTTAGTGCAGCCTATTAGACATTCATCCTCTGATGCTGTGCAGCATGACATTCAGAGTAAGATTGAGATAAGTTATAATTTTTATTGGTCCCTGTGGGGAAATCAGGCTGTTGTAGCAGCTAATTTAATAGGATCTGGTGGCGGGGAGGAGAGAAAACAGACTATAGAAAGGGGTAGGGAAAACTGTAAAAGTGATGAAACTGCCTTTAATGAACTTCTTGTTGACATGCAGGAACACTGATGCGGTGCCAGCTTCACTCTCACAGGTATGTCTGTCTGCAACGCTGTCAACCTTAATTTTCCGTATTGACTTTGAATATTGTTCCTTCAGTGTTTCCATTTCAAATGACATCTTTAGCATCTCAGTCTGTCACAGAGGATGATTGCCTCCTCTCCTACTCGCTCTGAATTTAAAGGGTGCTTCTTAGGGAAGTTTTTTACTTGTCCTAGCAGATGCTCTATAAATAGAGTGTATTGTGGGGGCACATGGGTTGTGAGTTCATGTTACTCAAGTGTAGCTCACATGTTTGACCTTTGACCTCCAAGAAGACAGAACAAAATTGCACTAAAATGTCTTTTGAAAAAAAAAAAGCATTTGTTCTTGCTGGGGGGGGCGGTTGTCCGTCCATTTTTTTCTGTTTATCCAGTAAAGGGTTGCAGGGGGGCTGGAGCCTACCCCAGTTGTTGTAGGGTGGGAAGCAGGGTACACCCTGGACATGTCAGCAATCTATGGTAGGGAGCACACATAGAGACACACAGCCAATCGTGTTCACATTCACACATACGGCCAATTTTGAATTCGCTATTACCTAACCGCCTGCATGTCTTTGGACTGTAGGAGGAAGCCAAGTATGCAGAGAGAACCCGCACAGGCACAGGGAGAACATGCACACAGAAGGCACCCAGCCAAAGGGTGGATTCAAACCCAGAACCTTCTTCCTGTGAGGCAACAGTGCTAACCATCAAACCACCACGACAACCTGTGAGGTTTGTGTTATGCAAAAATACCAGAATTAGCATTTTAACTTCTCCGGTGAAGGATTTGCTGCTTATATTCTGTTTAACTATAAGCTTAATATGTTGGGGATTTGGTTTGAGTTCTAGAAAACTATGATGACAGGTGTTTTTTGTTGCATTTTTTTAAAGAAAACAACAACTGCAGCCTTAAAATGATTTGCTCCAGTTGCATAAAATTATAGAAGAGTCTTCTTCTTCTTTCAGCTGCTTCCTTAGGGGTCACCACAGTGGATCATCTGCCTCCATCTCACCCTATCTCTTGCGTCCCCTTCTGTAAAGCCAACCCTCTGCATGTCCTCTTTCATTGCATCCATGAACCTTCTCTGTGGTCTTCCTCTTTTCCTGGTGGTAGCTTCATCTTTAGCTTCCTTTGTACAATATTTCCACTATCCCTCCTCTGAATATGTCCAAACCATCTCAGCCTTGTCTCCAAACCGCTCAGCCTAAGCTGTCCGTCTGATGTACTCATGTCTAATCCTGTCCATCCTGGTCACTCCCAGTGAAAATCCCAGCATCTTCTATTCTAACACAATACATCTGCCTTT
>VUQH01038013.1:0-22888 GCA_015106775.1 Etroplus canarensis | reverse complement strand
TATATCCTCACAACAGTCTTAGCAGGAAGCCCATAGGAAAGCGACGTGTCCAAAATGGCTGATCAGTGGCTCAAGTCCCCCATGAACTACACTCTCCACCAATGCAGTTGGACTACAATACTGTTAATCTTACAATGCCCAATACCACTGGATGAGTGGCACAGGACCAGTTGGAGTAATTTACTGAAGGTTTAATGTTCTTGTACTTTAAGTTTTTTATGTTTTGCTACTCTCTGCTTCTGCTTGATCATACTTTGAATACAAATGTTGTTCTTTCCACTCCATAACATTATTTTATGGCATCAGTTACTTATTACTTTGCAGATAAATTCTGTTTTGATTTACAACTTGCACTATTAAGCAACTTAAGTAGGATTATAACTTTTACTTAGGTAAAGGGTCTAAATACATTTTTTTCACTTGGAAAAACAATTATTCAACTCAAAATTATCTTTAAGCTCTTGTGCAACACCATTTTTCTGTAATAGGATACTGGGTTGCACATGAGCCTGAAAATTGCACCCAGTGTTTTGTATGTCATTTTTACACTGATTTTATTTCTGGTTAAATATCCAGTGGGAGCCCAATGCTTTTTTTTTTGGTCCTCTGTGTGCCTTTGTGTCAGCCTCTTTAAGTCATGGTTATTGAAAGTATATTTTATTCCAAACCATGATCTGTTCCTAGCTGAAGAAAAAATGCAAAGTTCTCCCGCCCGCCTTCTAGGGTGACCACAAGTCCCTCTTAATGTAGGACTGCACTGCATTTTTGCCCCTTGTCCTCCATAACACATCTTGAGACCATGTCTCACATTTGACTGGCTCTGGAGGACACATACTTTTCTATATTTTGGCTTTTACCTGATACATGTGAAGAAAGCAGGGAAAACATTTTATTATACTCAAGTGAAGGTTTGCCTGTCTAATGCTATGTCAATCAGGGAAAGTTACAATTCATGAAACAATCACAAGCTTTGAGGATTTTGGTGAATATAATGCAAACTATCACAGAGAAAATGGAGTAACACTAGACAAATACAGTTGACGGCTATTTTGCTAGAGTTATATTTCAATTTTTCACAAGGGGAAATGTGGCTTGAGGTGACACAGTATATGTGTGTGTCATAACTGGCTAAAGTCTGATAAAATTGTTAGAAAATATGCTAAAAAAGATATGCCAGGTGATGGATGAATCCTTACTGAAACCCAGAGATGATTACCAGACAGAGAAGCAGCTGAAATACGAGTTAAATAAAAGAGAATGCAGGAGGATATAAAGACTCTTGCATGAGACCGATAGAACAAACTTAAAGATTGCTAATGTGTCCCACATTGTCCCACACAAACACAGTGTTTGACCTTCTTCAGAAACCAAAAGAGTACACCCCACCCCACTGCACCCTAATATTTGTTATTAACATTAAGAACCAAAAATTATCCAAGTTATAGTTTTGGTTTTTTTAAAGGGTCAGCATGATAAACATCAACAAATTCTCAGTTGTTTATTTTCCCTACATAAAACCCATTCATCAGCTTTCAGGTCCTGGTCGTCTATGCCTGGCTAAGTACGCCTGTTCAGAACCATCGCCTTAGCCAATCACGCAGTGTTAAAAAACTGATTTGTAGGTACAGTCAGGAATTTGTTTGTCTGAATAGATAAGTTTTATTTCTGAAATTAACTCTTAGTTATTACTTTACTGCCAATGATGACCTATTTGGTAGGGTTAGTTGTGTTTGTACTCATTTTTCTGGGAGCGCCTGTCAGCTCAGGCTAGTACAGATATTCACATGGCAGGCAGGCTCTTAGGGACTAACTAAAGAGTGTGTGCTGGCTAACCCTGACCAAACTTCTCCTACTAACCACATTTGCAGGAAACAGGAAAATGCTAACATGGCTCAGTCAAACAACAGCCAAAACATTTCTCCAGCACATCTGAATCAATAAACAATAGAATTATGTCAAAAAGATAAGAGCTGGGAATATTTTCTGTATGATTTCTTTATGATTTGAAAAACAGAGTGCATCCTCTTTCAGCTCTAAGGTTTTATGTATCATGGCATCATTTATTTAACAAAAATGAAGCTAAAATGGAGAAGCTACATATGAAACCAAAGTACACCCAATGATTCACCAGTATGTGGAACCACCTTTAGGAACAATAACTTCAAGTCATTTTTTCTGTATGATTTTCTCAGTCCCTCACATCATTGTGGAGGAATTTTGGCCCACTTTTTAACGTCGCTTTAGTTCATTGAGGTTTGGGGCATTCCTTTACACACAGCTCTCTTAAGGTTCTTCCACAGCATTTCATTTGGGTTGAGTTCTTTACTTTGAATAGGGCATTGCAACACATTGGGTCTATTCTTTTTTAGTCATTCTGTTGTAGATTTGCTGATGTGCTTGGGATCATTGTCCTGTTGCATAACCAAGCTTTAGCTATCGGACAGATAGCCTCACATTTGACTTGAGAATACTTTGGTGTACAGAGGCAGTAGCGATTCTTGTGAAAATGGAAAAGTGCCTGAAAAATGGCAAATGCTACCTTGACCTTGAGCACAGTTCGGGTGAAGACCCATTATGTTTCACTAAAATCTGTCCAAAAGAAGGAGTAACCATTCTTGTGACTTGTGGAGGGTCTCACGGCTCACCATGACATTAGCATATTTGACCTTTAGGCAAATGAGCGAAAAATCATTCTGAACAGTTTTCAATAGAGCAAAAATTACTGAAAGATAAGAATATAAAAGCACCAAATTTTGGCTCAACACTTTATTTGGAGGGCCTGTAACTGGGCAAGGTGCCCAGGTTCTGTGGCTGCAGAACAAGCCCAAATGTGTGCCACTTTGGGCTCCTCCATCCAAAGGACACTGTTCCATAAGTCTTGGGGTATGGTCAGATGAAACTTTGCAAACCTAAACTTGTGGTGTCATATTGTTTTTAGAGAGAAGAGATCTTCTCCTTGCAACCTCCTTCTCTTCTTTCTAAATTAAGCCATACTTGTTCAGTCTTTTTCTAGTTGTACTGTCATGAGCTTTGATATTTAACATGCTTACTGAGGCCTACAGAGTCTGAAATGCAGCTCTTGGGATTTTTGCAATTACTTTGAGCACAGTTTGACCTTGGGGGGAATTTGCTGGGACATCCACTCATGGGAAGACTGGTACATGTCTTGAATGTTTTCCACTTGTTAAAAATCTTACTTACTGTAGAATGATGGACTTTAAATCATTTGTAAATGGCCTTATGACCCTTTTTCGATTGCTGGGCAGCAACATTTTCTTCAATAAGATCTTTGCTGATATCTTTTCTTTTTGGCGGTGAATGAATGCTCCAGAGCCTAAAACTGCCAAAACCTCTGCTTTTATAGACGAGATCTCACTTGGAAATTTTTAGTTAATGAACTGATTAGCAACACCTTGATGCTAATTCCTATGGAAGCAGTAAGGATGTACTAATTTTATCACACACTGCTTCTCTATTTTGGCTAATTTTTATTAATTAAATGGAATTAAATGGGACTGTGTAATATGCCATGTGTTTTTCATCTAAGGTTGTATTTCAATTGAATTGAATTGAAATTAATTGCATTGAATTATAAATTAATACTCCCAAATGAAAGATGATATTGACCTCATTACAAGACCTGCTAAGGACCAGATTATTTTTTTTAATATGTCCTGACAGATAAAACCATAGAAGTGAAAGTGGGTGTTTATTTCTTTTTCAGATGCTTGTGCGCCACTTTTCATTTTTATTTTCGCAGTGGAGAGTTTTTCCACTGATGGAGAATTTTTACACTGATTACATCAGAACTTCCTCCAACACTCATGAGCACTGAGTGAAATTCATATATAAAACAACATAAAGAGAGAACATGATGGTTTTTTATGCGCTGAGATTTTGCTTTGAGAGTTAGCCTTGCAAACTGCTCTCGGGCTCGGTTTGTGATCCAGGATCATTCCCTCTTTTTAACTTTGCTCAGAATGAATGTCAAACACCAGCACTATTTCTCAGTGCATCCCGAGAGACAACATCACAATGCTCACAGTGTGACCAAAACCCAAAAACCCACCCGCAAGCAGTCTGCAAGAGTCTCATTGATCCACTAATCCATATTTTGCTCACTCAGTCATGGATACACTGAAAGAGAAAGATTTGTATGACTTTTCTGTAAATAAAGCATTTTTTTACTTACACTTTTTGGGGATATTATTTGGGTTTAGTGTTTGTGTTGGCTTATGTCCTCTTTTGTCATGTTTTCAGCCAGCAGTAGCTGAAATTTACTTCAATAAATTTTGTGTTCTTGCTTTATAGAAGAAGCTGAACCTGAAGTAGAAGGTAATTCTCCTCTTTAATATGTTTCTGTTTCTTTGTAATGCCATTTTTGTAGACCATAATAATATTCATAAAGAAATAAATGGTTGGGATTAAATGGTTCATTTGACATTATTGTAAATATCACATACACACTCAGGAAAACCTCTAAAAATGCTTTCCTGTCCTGCCACTTCTCACGCCACAATAAAATTATATTGTCTTTCCATTGCCTCATGTTTACTTCACCATTACCTACTCACTGAAATTATTATTAGCTTTGTCATGTTCAGTACTCATTAATTATATGTTTGGCTGCCCAGGAGCTGCCTGATGAGTTTGATGAATTTATAGCAATTTCTTTGTGAAAATAGAGACATCTACTCAGACAAAAATGACTGCATGCATGCAAGAAGAACTTTTAATTTAATTTTCGTTTCAGGTCACATAGGTCTGACATTCATTTAATCATGTTTATCCTGCTCCTAACATGTCTTACTTCTCTAAAAACAGAAAATGCATCAATGATAGAGTGGCAGTATCTAATCATATTTTCATTATTTCTCACCTCCTAGAGCCCCCTGTTTCAACAGCTGAAGGTAAATATCTCTTTTCATATTTAGCTAAATGGCAAATAACAGCCTGCTTGCAGGGGTGATGTGAAGAGCTGGAGTTGCTACAGGGGAATAAAAATGATCAGGCACACAATAAAGTTATGGGAAAGAGTTGTTGAAGCTAGGTTAAGAAGAGAGGTGATGAGCAGAGAGCAGCAGTATGGCTTTATGCTGGGAAAGAAATGTGATTTTTGCTTTGACAGTGCTGACGGAGTAGTATAGAGAAGGTCAGAAAGAGTTGTACTGTGTCTTTGTGGATTTCGAAAAAGCATATGATAGAGTACCAAGAGAGGAACTGCAGTATTGTATGAGGAAGTCTGAGCCCCTACTTGTTTGCAATGGTGATGGACAGGTTGACAGATGAGGTCAGGCAGGAGTCTTCGTGGACTATGATGTTTGCACACAACACTGTTATCTGTAGTAAGAGCAAGTAGGAGGCAAAAGAGAGACTGGAGAGGTGGAGATATGCACTGGAGAGAAGAGGAATGAAAGTCAACAGAAGCAAGACAGAATATATGTGAATAAGTGTGAGTTGGAATGGTGAAGATGCAAGATGTAGATTTGGTGAAAGTGGATGAGTTTAACTACTGGGGGTCAACCACCCAAAGCAATACACGAGAGAGTGTAGGCAGGATGGAGTGGGTGGAGACAAGTGTCTGGGGTGATTTGTGACAGAAGGATAGCAGCAAGAGTGAAAGGGAAGGTTTACAAGAAGTTAGTGAGACCTGTTATAATTTCTGCTTTGGAGATTGTGATACTGACAAAAAGGCAGGAGGTAGAGCTTGAGGTGGCACAACTGAAGATGCTGAGATGTTGGGAGTGACCAGGATGGACAACATTGTGGTTTGGAAACAAAGTAAGAGAGGCAAGGTGGTAGATTGGACATGTGCAGAGGAGAGATAAGGCATGAGGCAAGGTTGGGATGGTTTAGATGTGCGAAAGACAGACAGCAGATATATTGGACAAAGGATGCTGACAATGGAGCTGCCTGGCAGGAGGAAAAGAGGAACACCACAGAGAAGGTTCATGGATGTAATGAAGGAGAACATGCAGAGGGATGGTGTAACAGAAGAGGATGCAAAGGGATAGGGTGAGATGGAGGCAGATGCTCCACAAAAGAAAAATCTTCTTGCGAGCATTTTAACACCAACTGTTCTTTTTATTTTTTTCTTACCGTGTTTTGATATTTTATTTTCTTCAGCATATTTTACTGAACCATTCCCTAACTTAATAAATGTAACAGCTTTACTTTGTCCTTTGTACTTTGAGCAACCTTAATTGATAACCTGTTTTCCATTTTCTGCAAACTTCATCTACTGTCTCCTCATCTTAACTTCACCAAGAGCCTGCAGAAGATGGTAATGTATATGCCCGGCTTGACTAAATAAGACTGCATCACTTGTGTTTGTGCACAAGTTTGTCAAGTAATAAATTCCAATCTTTTTGATTTTCTCTTATACCGAGGTATTCATTTGCAGTGCAAATATCTCGTTTTCATCCAATTTTATTTTGGCCCTTAGGCTGATGCACATTTATAAAAGAAATGCCTCCACTGTTTAAAGTTAAACTAAGGCTCATGGCTTGAAACCCCAAGAGTACTTAGACCAACGCAGTTTGACATGGCATACAGAAACAATTTAGACTCTATTTCTACCTCTGACATGCAAGAGAGGTTTTCATATCAATAGACATAAGGTAAATATCAGAGCTGAGCGAAATGGGGTTTGGAAATAATAAAGGAAATCCATTTGCATTCCACCTGCTGAAGCACTAACATTTTCCTCTGTCCTTTAGCTCCGGAGCCTCCAGCTGTGGATGAAGGTACTCTTACATGCTGATAAGGCCTTATGAAAATAGTTTGATCACTGTTGTAGTTTACCAAAATGTCTGGTGTCTTCAACTCCCCATTTGATAACAAAACAAAAAGAAATAAAAATCCACAGATGCTCGCAATCACTGCCAAAATAATGTGCTGCGTGGTATTTCAAAAACAGCTTTTAGGAGACTGAAAGAAATCTCCTTTTTATAGTGTTGGGTGTTTTGAATTTCAGCATGCTGTTATCCATTCTGTCTGCTGCTCAAAATGCCTATACTGGCTAAAGGCAGTGCCAGGCAGTCTTATTTATTTCATCTTTCTTTTTCTATTAAAGACATATGAGTTGTGGATATATAAAGATTTACAAACACATATACACATATATTGAATTATCCCTTTCTCTGTTGTAGATGTGACAGATGAATCCAAACCCAAACCAAAGTAAGCTTGTTCTTTCCATTTGAATTTCAATCAGGTCATCCAACTTACAACAAAGTGCTTCAAAGTTCTTCTCAATGTGACGCAGAGATGTTATATTACAGGTTGTTTGCACAAACGCTGACTGTGCCAAAGATACCTGAGGGAGAAAAAGTCGACTTTGATGTGAGTGACTGGTGCCATTTTAAAGAAATAGGTTCGCATTTTCCAACGTGTTTTGTCTTGGAGGTAGATAAGAAGAGTAATGCCATTTCTGCTATGAAAGCACAAAGACTGAAGACCTAGCTCTGCCTACATCAATCTAAAAGCCATCTCTACAGCTAATTAACATATAAAAAAACTGACATCAAAACATCGGTGATGTACCAGCTGATCCAGCTCAAGATCCATCACAATTCACAGGTTATTGTAATGTGTGAATTACAGAAAGAGATAACTTTTCTTGTTGTGGTTGGTTGTGTTGAACATGCGAATAAGAATTCATTAAGAAGTCAAGGATGCTCATAGACAGTCATGCAGACCAGGAGAAAATAAACTTATTCACCACCAAATCAAAGTGTTGGATTTCAGGAGTATTATGACAGTGGTAGAAAACAGAAAAAAAGAGCTCTCTTTGCTCTCCTTTCTCTTTTCTCTTTCCCCTCACCCCCAACCAGTCAAAGCAGATGGCTGTCCCTCCCTCAGCCTGGTTCTGCCGGAGGTCTCTTCCTGTTAAAAGGGAGTTCTTCCTTCCCATCTTTGCCAAGTGCTTGCTCATAGGGGATCGTCTGATTGTTGGGGGGGTTCTAATAATGTAGGGTCTTTACTTTACAGTGTAAAGTGCCTTGAGGTGACTTTTGCTGTGAATTGGGATTATATAAATAAAACTGAACTGAACTGAATTGAATCAGTAACTGTAAAAAAGCCATAAAAAGCATGAAGATATATGAGCACATCAGCATGCATTACTGATGTTAGCATAATGGTGATAGGAAGGCCCCAGCCGTGCCTTCCTAATGTAGGAGTCAACCAGTACAACCACTCCCTTTTTGACCATTTGGTCATCACTATCTATCAGGATACAAGTGGTACGCAACAAGTGTGGCAAAGTGATAAATGCTATTAGCGATAGGTGAATCTTCTAAAAGAAGATCATTGTGTAAGCAACCAGAAATAACCATCAAAAATCTGCCAGAATTAAAGGAATAGTGAAAATAGGAATAGTGACAGTGGAATGTTCTGAATTGACCTTTCAGTAAAAAAGGGAAATGTTGATAATGTTGGCAAACCAGAGTATTTTTTGACCAGCCCTAACCTAGTTTAAGGCATTATTATGTCATAAATAAACTTAATGACAGCAATTATGTATAGCTGGCAGAGGGGCACCTGCAAATACTCATTTTATGAACATCATAATCCAGTCCGATACTCTTAGGAGTAACGATCCCTGTGAAAATGGAAAAGGGCCTGTAAATGATGAACCATTTGGTGATCATTGGGTGCAAATTTCGCTAAAATCTGATTAATACTCTAGGAGGAGTAGCGATTCTTGTGACTTGTGGGCAGATGATGGACACCTCACCATGTCACATGGATCACTGATCTTTTGGCCAGATGATCTAAAAATGATACATTGTGGTTTTATGGGGAAATGTGCTGAGCAGTTTCCAGTTTATTCTTTACAGAATCTTTTGGTGAAGTGGAACTTGAACAAGATGAAACAGTGCCCACCTGTCATAATATACACCATGCAATCATGTCTAACTGAACCTTCCTGCATACAGATCTCACAAATGAAAAAACTAGCTACTGAGCCCAAAACCTTTTCTGTACTAGGTTGTATTTCTACTCTAAATCTGGACATCTTAAAATGGGGTCCAGCCTCAAGTGTCCATTTGTGGAACTGCAGTTTTTTTTTTGGCAGCTCCAGTCTGGCTTCATTTTCAAGCCTCAGAGGTTACAAGCCTGGTCTTTAACCTATGTGAATGAAAAGACTCCAGGAAGTGACCATGCTAGCCAAGGAATAATACTAGAACACCCCCACAAAACCATTCAAATTACATTTCTGAGCTTTAGTCGCTTCATGAGCTTTTGGGGTTATGGTTGACAGAGTCCTGTTTTTTTTTACCTCAACAGCACCAAGCTTTTGATACTTGGCTAATCTGATCAGCTTTATTTTTAGTGTTCAGATGTGAGTCATATCTTATCAGATTCACACCAATAAAAGTGTATTCCTGAAAACATCAATCTACTTTTTCAGCATTATAGGAACAAACTACACACAAACATGATTTTCTAATAGCAAAATAATAAAGGTTTAGAGAGTAGATGTTATGAATACAGGTCCTCTTCAGTATAATATAAAAACACATGTGATTGCAGGACATCCACAGGAAGCGTCATGAGAAGGACCTGGTTGAGCTTCACTCTCTGATCGAGGCCCACTTCATTCAGAGAAAGAAGGACGAGGAAGAGCTCATCGGTCTTGTTAACAGGATTGTAAGTATTCCAGGAAAGCATGCCAGATCTCAACAGTGATGCACCACCAGCAAACAATTACACTATGTGTGTGTGTGTGTTTGTGTGCATGGATGATTAGGAGAAGCGTCGTGCTGAGAGAGCTGAACAACAGAGGATCAGAACTGAGAAAGAGAAGGAGAGGCAGGCTCGTCTTGTTGTGAGTTCTTTCTGCCTGCAGTCGTCTCAGCGTTTATTGGGATATGACAATGTGTACCATAAACGAAGAGTGTCCTATTCCCATTAACTGACCCACTGTAGTTTTACCCAGTTTCCCAGACACAATTAGTGTATAGTCTGCAAACTCCTAATTACCAAAAAAAGAATAGAGGATCTTTGATTTGTGTCTGTTTTTTTTATATATATATTTCTGCTTTGATGTATTGTAACAAAGAAAGATCAGTCTTTTAAATACAATGTACTTAATGGTTCGTGAAGCTTTATTCATGAATTGTACAACAACAGTTGGGATGAATTTGAAGACTTTGCTCTTGGAGATTTGTTTTCTTTGTACAGTCAGTCAGAAATAATTATTAGGGACCCTTGGTATAGTAAACAAAAGCATCTTCCATTCCATTTTATGGGAGGTATTACGCAAAAGTTTTTACATGAAATAGTCCAACTTGCTGAAGTAAAATGAAAAGTGATGCATGCATGTGTGTACCCCCCCTCGCAACAAAAACAAAGTCAGTACTTTGCAGCAGCAATCACAGCTGCAAGTTTCTTTGGGTATATCTTTCTGAGTTTGGCACATCTAGCCACTGGGATTTATGTCCATTCTTCAAAGCAAAACTGCTCCAGCTCCTTCAAGTTAGATGAGTTGCACTGGTGAACAGTGATCTTTAAGTCATGCCACAGATTCTCAGTTGGATCGAAGTCTGGGCTTTGACTAGGCCATTCCAATGCATTAAAATGTTTCCCCTTAAACCACTCCAGTGTTGGTTTAGCAGTATGCTTAGGGTCATTTTCCTGCTGGAAGGTGAACCTCCATCCTAGGCCCAAATCCGTGGAAGACTGAAATAGGTTTTCCTCAAGAATTTCCCTGTCTTTAGCACCATCCATCATTCCTTCAATTCTGACCAGTTTCCCAGTCCCTGCTCATGAAAAGCATCTCCACAGGATGATGCTACCACCACCATGCTTCACTGTGGAGATGGTGTTTTGGTGAAATCTAAACATGCTCTACATTTTTTCTGTAAGAAATGTCTTTTTTCCTGGCCACTCTTCTGTAAAGCAAATCTGTGTGGAGTGTATGGGTTATTGTGATCCTATGGGCAGATACAGCAGTCTCTGCTGTGGAACTTTCCAGCTCCTTCGGGGTTACCTTTGGTCTCTGTGTCACCTCTCTGACTAATGCCCTCCTTGCCCTGTCTGCAGGAAGGTTTTTTTGTGGTGCCATATTATTTCCATTTTGTGATGATGGATTTAATGGTGCTATCTTATTTAGGGGCTTCATAGCAAAGGAGGTGAACCCATATGCACACACCACTTTTCATTTTCTCTAGTCGATATTTTAAACATTTTTCTTTGTTCATTTTACTTCACCAATTTACACTAATTTGTGTTAAAAAAAAAAATGCATAAAAAATTCTATTTAAAACATAGGAAAACGCTGCTTTTGTAAGCCACTGTACACTTCCTTATCTCAGTCAGTGTTGTGTTCACATCTTGTTTCTGCTGCCCCCAACTGGCAGCAAATATACCATTATTTCTGATTGCTTACACAATTATTGCAAGATGACAATTTTTTGTCCCTTGAGCTCAGCTTGTGAGCAAAATAACCTTGTTTGCACAACAGAATAGCCCTGTTCACACAAGATAACCATCATCTTTATAAACTTTAGGAGCTTTGACTGAAAGCCCATGCCCTTGTTTTTGCTTTTAGTGAAAGATACGTTATTTTACATCAAAAAGCCTTTGAAGGAAAGCATTCAATGACAAGTGGACAGATGGTGTCTTTTTTCCCTGTCTCCATGTTCTATAATCTGTGTCACAGGAAGAAAAGGAGAGGAAGGAACAGGAAGAGGCCCGCAAGAAGCAGGATGAGGACGCCAAGAAGAAAAAGGCTCTTACAAACATGACTCAGCAGTACTGTGGCTTCCAGCAGAGAGTGAGTCATCACACAGGCACATACATTTGCATTCAGAGCAATAGGAAATATGATCGGCTTCACAGTTCGTCTGTTTATTATGTAAATGTGGTTGGTTTCTTATTTTACACGTCCATTCTCTCCTCCTGTGTTAAATTTCATATCCAGCAAGATGGAAAAAGGGGAGCAAAGAAGCAGACCGAGAGAGAGAAGAAAAGAAAGATCCTGGCGGAGAGGAAGAAACCTCTCAACATTGAGCATCTCAACGAGGACAAACTGAAGTAAGTATGCTGTCGTTCACAGTTCTGCCCAAACACCTAAATCCACATTTCCAGTCTGTTGCAGGTGATTTGATCCAGTGTACCTTCCATTACCCTTTGAGCATGGCCTTTTAGTTTTCACTTTTTATCCTCCTCCTGGTTTTGCTTAAAAGGGATAAGGCCGGCGAGCTGTGGCAGTGGCTGATGACGCTGGAGGCTGAGAAGTTCGACCTAACCAAACAACTGATAAGACAAAAATATGATGTAAGTACTTCGCCTCAGGATGTTTATGTGCTTTGAAAAGGCATAATGAACACCATTTTTTTTCCAAACTCTAATATGTACCCGTAAAATATCCTATTATGTAGTATTAAATATGTAAGAGATTGACTTTTAGACTGCCAGGCTGTAGTATTTAAATCAGATCAATATGCTCCAGGCCTGCATCAGTGAGCAGCAGAAGTTGTGAGTAACTGTTACAAGATGAGTGTGAACCTCTTGGTTGTTGTGTAGCTTTTCAGTATGCGTGTCAAAGGGTCACAAACCGAGTCTTGGAGGGTTGGACCAAAGCTGACTGACCGCTGAGTGAGTAAGTTGCAGACAGGAGGTGAAACTAGTGCTGTGTGTTGGTGAAGCTAGCATGTGGTCGTTTAATCCAGGACCTTAGGAGAAATAGCGAGAGTCAGGCATTATATTATTACAGCTAGCCAGTACTTGAGGTCTTATTTAAAGAAACTGGCAACAAGAGTTACACCCTTTTAGCTTAGCATAGAGACTAGAAACAGCAATCAAATGTAACAAGAGTCACGTTAAAGGGGCTCTTATTCTTGGACTAGTTTTCTATGATTTGCTGTACAAAATAGACATTATTTAAATTGTACTGGGTTTTTTTGCACGTCTTCTTCTTTTGGCTGCCCCCTTCAGCGGATCATCTGCCTCCATCTCACCCTATCCATTGCATCATCTTCTGTCACTCCAACCCTCTGCATGTCCTCTTTCACTACATCCACGAACCTTCTCTGTGGTCTTCCTCTTTTTCTTCTATCTGGCAGATCCATCTTTAACATCCTTTGTCCAATGTATGCGCCATCCCTCCTCCACACATGTCCAAACCATCTAAATCTTGCCTCTTTGACTTTATCTCCAAACTGCTTAACCTGAGCTGTCCCTCTTATGTACTCATTTATAATGCTGTCCACCCTGTTTTCTTCCAATCAAAATTTTATCTTCAGTTCTGCCACCTCCAGCTCTTGTTGTCAGTGCCGCTGTCCAATACTTATGTCATAGAAGGTCTCACTACCTTTTTGTAATCCTTTCCTTTCACACTTGCTGCTATCCTTCTGTCACAAATCACCCCCAGACACTTTTCTCTGCCCACTCTACCCTGCCTGCACTCTCTTGTGCATTGCTTTGGATGGTTGACCCCCGGTATTTAAACTCATCCACCTTCACCACCTCTGCTCCTTGCATCTTCACCATTCCACCTGCCTCCCTCTCATTCACATACATGCATTTTATCTTGCTTCCGCTGATTTTCATTCCTCTTCTCTCCAGTTCATACCTCCACCTCTCCAGGCTCTCTTCCACATCCTCCCTGCTCTCACTACAGATCTTAATGTCGTGTGTGAACATCATAGCCCACAGAGACTCCTGCTTGACCTCATCTGTCAACCTGTCCATCACCACTGCAAACAAGAAAGGGCTCAGAGGCAGTCGCTGATGTAAACCGACCCCTAACTTGAACCTGCACCTCACTGCTGTCCTCATACATGTCCACGCCACAGTTCCTCTCTTGGCACCCTATCATATACTTTCTCGAGATCCACAAAGAAACAGTGTAACTCTTTCTGACTTTCTCTATACTACTCCATCAGCACTGTCAAAACAAAAATCACATTTCTTTTGGCACACCCTCAGTTTATTCTCTTTCCAAAAAATATTGTCTTTAATATCCTCTTTCTTTAAGGCTGGTCTTCCATTAAGCCAACATTCTTCTGATTGGCTGGCCCAGCAAACAGAAGGTTGGAACAGCAGGTGGGTGCAGCTATTGTGCTCACAGCCAGGGCTGTGTGCCTGAGATGATCATTTCAGGAATATCTGCTTTCACTAACATCATAGAGAACCAAGTGTAGAAAAACCTAATGTTTAGAACAATCTGAGGCCTCAAGTTTTGGTTCACAGGAATTACTGGTACACACACTGCACACTGACCTTGAAACACCACTGTAATAGTACATATATGTGTGTGTGTACAATAGTACATATATATTTGTGTGTGTGTGTAAAGGGGAGCCTGACAGCTCCCCTTTAAACGAACAAGACAGGATGTGTTCATTCTTTGATACTTGATGCATTATGCTGGGACAATAGAAAGAATAGAAGTCTTAAATAGCATTAATTAGGATCTTTTATTTGCAGCCAGTTTGTTAACAATACAGTTCCTATAGTTCTTTTCAAAAAGTTAAAGATATCTTACCATTCATTAAGTCACAAGTGGGTATGTGGGTTTTCCAACTCTTTTATCAGAATACTTAATTAATCCCGGGGGGAAATTGTATAAACCGTGCTGCATTCATGTTTTTACCAGGCCCACATGGAAGCTGTACCATGCAGACTTTCTGCAGGGTTTGAAGAGGTTCTTGCTGCTTGGCAAATGTTTCCCATTTCTGCTTTGCTGTCACTGGTGTACAGTATGTTGCGGTGACTGTGATTGGCGTGAAAAAGCTGTCCTGAAAACATGGCCTGAAATCTTCATGATGAAATTCAAAAGCGTTACATTCAAAAGCTTGAGTGTGCTCCCTGTAGTGCAGTGAAAGGTCCCTGGTTTGATTCCAAGTGGGGACAGAAGTCCCTCTCACCATGGAGGGTTGCGTCAGGAAGGGCATCCAGTGTAAAACCTCTGCCAAATTACAACCCCATGGTGAAAATACAAGGGAGTAGCCAGAGGTACACATTCAAAAGCTTGAGTAAATTGGTTGATTTATTGTTTTACATAAATCAACATATTTGATCAGGAAATTATGATTTTTTTTAAATAATTGTTGATAACATAATGAACAAAAAAAGAATTCCGCAGATCTTCCCCCTTGAAAACTGCAGAAAACTGTGAAAAAATCTCCAGCTTTCATTTGAGACTGGTCATTACATAGGGAAAAGGCCAGAACAGCAGTTTTAAATGCTAATGGCATTTTTTATTTACACGTTCACAAAGTTACTCATGACAACAAATGTTATTTGATATGTTCCATTATCTGTTTAAAAGAAGAGACCGTGCCCCCAGACATAGAAATCTGTAGAGAAACTAACCGTTACTGTGGCTTGCTGAATTCTTCTATAGGACCATAAGGTCCACTCCTTGGCTCAGTTGGCATCTGCCTGTGTGTTTTGCTTTTCTTGGGTTCATCAGTCCTTCATGTTTTCCCCCCCTACAGATCAATCTGCTCCAGGTTCGAGTTCAGAAAAACCAGAGGTAAGTAGCAACCGTCTTAGAGCCACCTCTCAGGTGTGGCTCATAAAAAAAGAGAACCCCCACCACCACTATTGTCTGTCCTGGTGATTTTTTAATCCTTTATTAAGCAGCCAGGGAGAAATCTTTAGTCTTACCAAAACTTGTGGTAGAAAAAGTGTGAAGTCTGCTCTTCATAACATAACTTCATGTTTGGTACATTCAGTAGTTTTCTCTCTTCTCGTACCTGTTGCAGATCCTTATTTGTCACATATTTCTTACTCCTAGGGCCTTTAAAAGCCGCATAAGCTGCATTAATATCAAGTATGTCCGATGCAGTGAGTTGCAAAGATTAACACAGGCACAAAAAAATTCACTCAAACTAAATTTTGTTTGAAAGAACCACAAAAAATATTACTTCAGTGATAGAAATTCTTCTTTGTGTTATGCAACTTTTTTTTTATTACCATCCAGTATTGGTTTCTTACCCCCTTTAATATTGTTAAGTCTCTTAACTGAAGTAGGAGCACTTTCTCATTCATTGGTTACGCCTCCTTTGCATTTTCCATCATGGCAGTTTGAAAACATCGCAGATGCTGGTCCATAGCTGTGTTTTAGCTTTGAAGCTGATAAATTAAGAGAAACTGTGTGGTGGTGATTTGAAGGAACATCCCAAAAATCAGATGGTCGCAGGCAGGATCCCTTCATCAGCCATATGTCCTGTAATGCTTTTGAGCAGGAGAACAAAGCACCAGATCCATGTAAGCCAATCTGCACAGCCGTTTAGGACGTCACAAATTACAAGAAAGTTATGTCTGTGTTGAAGCAGCTGGTAAATGTTGCTTGTGAAACAAATGCTATATCTTTATGAATATATCTGATCTTATGGGCAAAGGTGAAAAAGAGACAACAAAGGCAGCACATCAAAGTCAGGGCTGCTGTTGAGAGGACACAATCGTCATCTGCCAGCTGCGCCCCATGTGAAATTGCGTTCTTTGTCCAGTCTAATAGTATGATGCTTTGTCACAGCTCTCTTTCTTGCTGTCCCTCTCACTTTCATACAGCATATGGGCCTCCACACAATATAAACACTAAGGAAACATAACTGCTTGAGAAAAATCAATCTATATGCACACGAGAATGCGTAATGTCATTCAAGTGTCAAAAACTGAATGCGGCATGAAGTATTTTTTTATGCCGTTCCCAATCTGATCTGTTCAATGTTGGACTATTTTATTTAGTCAGAACTGGACAGTAGTTGTAGAAAATGACTGAGTTATGATGCCACTTCTTTTGTTCAAAAAATTGTCAGAAATAACAGGAAAATGCAATCATTTCTTACACATACAGTAGAGCAGTCAGGGCCCAATCTGACATACTTCAACAAATACAATGCTGTCACATGGATAAAAAAAAAACTTGACACCTTTCATTTTCAAATTACCTGAACCTATTTCATCATCAATCTGAACAAATTTTATGATTTTTATTAAAAAGAAATAAAAAATACATGAATAATAAACATATTTTAAATAAATAAATATCAATCTGAACAATTTCAGCTCACTTCATTTCATTTATTAAACTTCTTAACTTTCCATAGCTCTTAGTCACCACTCATTTTATTATGCTTATCCAGTTTATCCACTATATAGAAAGCAGTTTTATTTGTACTGTTATACATATAATTTCAGTTTAGCCATACAGTAATGTTGCAACTTTAACTTTTAATGTGTGCTGTTTGGTAACACTTCACGCACCCAATTTCCAGAAAAGTTGGGAAATTTTTGAAACCTTAGTAAATACAAAAATCTGATGTTAATTCACTTAAACTTTTATTTGAATGACAAAGCACAAAGAAAAAGTTTGAAACAGTTATACTGACCAACTTAATTGTATTTTGTAAGAATACACACACATTTAAAACTTGATGGCTGCAACACACTGAAAAGTTGGAGTGGAGTTAAAATAAGACTGTAAAGTCATATCAGTTTGGAAGACTCCACATCAAGCAGGCTAACTGGGAGCAGGTGAGGTATCATAATTGGGTATAAAAGTAGCCTCTATAAAAGGCTCAGTCTTTGCAAGCTAGGGTGGGTTGTGGCTCACCAATTTGTGCCAAAAATTAAGAGAACTGTTAGTTTAAAAGGAAAATGTCTCAGTGCAAGACTGCAGAGAATCTAGGTCTTTCAACATCAACAGTGCTGTGAAAGGATTCAGAGAATTTGATAACATTTCAGTGTATAAAGGACATGGTCAGAGTCCACTGCTCCTAGGTGGCACTGCCTAAGAAAATGTCACACTATTAAGAAAAATTTAGACATCTGGGCTTGGAGGACTTATGAAAAACTTTAAACTATATTAAACAATTTTACATCAACTCTATGCAACAATATTGCCGAGTTCTCTGGGACTGAAACTGTGCTGCAGTCAGAAGAGTCCATATTGCAGCACATTTTTAAAAAAAGGAGAGTCTAGTTCTCCGTGTCAAAGATGAAAATGACCATCTATGGTTATCAGCAAAAGCCAGTGTCAGTACCCATAGCATGTGTGAGTTGCGTGTATGTGAAGGTATTATTGACTGAGGCATTAGGATTTTAGAGAGACATATGCTGCAACCAAGCCTGTGTCTTCTCCCAGGAAGCCCATGATCATTTCAGCAAGACAATGCCAGAGGGGCTTCATGAAAACAGAGTGCGTATTTTACTGGCCTGCTGCCAGTTCAGATCCATCTCTCATTGAAAGTGTACAATGTATCATGAAGAGGAGAATCAGACAACGGATCCATTGGGACTGTAGAACAGCTCAAGTGCTATATCAAGCAAGAATGTACAAACTTTCCAACTGCACAACTACATTTATTAGTATCCTCTGTTCCAAACAGATTAAAAAGTGGTGTGTTGCAGCCATGAAATTCTAAATTTGTGTATAATTACTGCAAATCTTTTCTTTCTACTTTTGTCAGTTAAATAAAGGTTCACGTAAAATAACCACAGATCTGAAAAATATCCTTACTTTTCTAAAAACAAGGATTGTAGCTGCTAGCCATAACTTTTATTCATGTTTTTAGGAAGCTACTGTATTTAAATTGTTTAGCCAACAAACTGATCTTTTATATATACTATTAGCTAATTGCAATTATAACATCAAGCCATCTATTTCAACCACTCATTCACTTTCAGGCCATTACTCGTCAATTTAGTACTCTTAGTGAAACTTTAAGTTTACATTTTCTAGCATGTATCAGTTACTTTTACTAACTTTTCTGCTCCAACTTTCTCAAGTCTGCTTAATTCTTGAATTTTAACATTAGCACTAATCTTTCCATTTACCCTCTGGGTTACTTGTCTCCCTGGTTAGGAATCAGCAATAAACACTCTTTGCCTTTACTGCACCGCTGATGGATCAGGCACCACCCAAAGGTCCATTCTGAGCCAGGAAATACCCCGGCCCCATCTTAAACAGACCCAGCCCATCCAAAATTTATAAAGACATGATGAAATAAAAACAAGATATTTAATATAAACATAGTTAAATGTTTATCCAGCTCATCGTTATGAAAGCCTTCTTTCGTCTTGTGTCTCTTCCCACTTTATTTAATGCCAGTAATTTCTTATTTAAGACAAGCAAATTGTCCTTATTCCAAAGTCTGCCACTCTATAAACGAACATCTGTGGCAACACAGCTGTTACTACTTTTTGTATGAGCTTTAAATGTCTATTGGAATACCAATTCCTGTTTATTCATGATCACAAATTCACTGTGCCTTATTTGATTTTGAATGCTTTGTATACCAGAGGCAATGTGATGTGGACGTTCAAACTTGTAGATACTGCCCCCTTTAATTTCTTATATTCATCTATGCACACATTATGAACTGTCGCATGTTTTTTTTTCTGTCTGACTCCACAGTGCCAAAGGAAGAGGAAAGGCCAAGGGCAGAGTGAGATAGATGGAAACTTAAGTTCTCAGAGGAGGCATCTCAACACGAGTGGCAGTGCTGAATTTGATCGATCTGCGCCTCAAACGCAGTGCAGCGTCTTATTCTACAATCAGCTGTAGCAGCTTCACAAACAATAAACAGACTTGTGCTTTTATGCCCTGCTGTAGGCCTACTTGTGTGTTTTCATTCTGAATCCTCTCAAAAACGAATCGTCCTTTTCTTTCCACTAATCCCACCTCTTTATGAATTCAAACCAATTAACTGGCAGTAAAATGCCTCCATTTATTTCTTCTTTTGGGAACCATACACAGAACCACAGTGCACCATGAATTTTTACACATAGGCAGCGATATGTAAACTTAATTAAATGACTTCCTGCAATAGTGCTCAGGACATTATCCACACATTTAAATAACACAGTAATAAATAAAGACTCTGATGGCAATACAGTGTCAGGTTAATGAACTTGCCCTATAGCACAGTGCAGTGATGATAGTGCAAAGATTAAAGTGATGGAGGTTCAGTGGTTTGACACGTGACAGCAACTCCTAAATGAAAAGGCTGCAAATAAGTAGCTGAATAATATTTTGGATTTTTTTCCTAATAACCTGGAGCCAAAACACTGAAGAAATGCTTTGCTGAGCTGCCAAAATGGCATCAAAACTTTCATGTCAACATCACACACAAAGTCCATTTCCATACTGGTTAACCACAGTCTGTCAAAAATGAAAAGTGCCGCCTTTGGCTGCACTCTTGATTCCTCCCGCAGTCGTGGGTGGCAACTACAGTTTCTAAAATCTTACCTCTAACATTAGCAAACAGAGGCAGTGCATGTTCGTGTGCTCTAGCCAACACTGGGCCTTTTGTAAATAACTTCAGTTACATTTCTTTCAAGTAGCTTGTAAGTCAGCATGATGCCTTCTGTACACTGGAGCAAAGATCAGAACATTTTCATAGGTTGCAAATCCAAAACTTCAAGTTCAGACATAATGAGTGCATGGAGCGTCTGTCCTTAGGGCATGATGAGGAGATAGTAGGTCGGGATCGTCTTTTCACCACAGATGAGTTTCCCTGATCTCAGCGATCACCTGGCTGGCCTTCTGCAATGCCTGCAGGCAAGTTTTTAAAAACTATTAAAGTGAGTGATAAATGAAGAGCAGCACACCAGGGAAAACTTCAGCACTGCAAGGTGGGACCCTGTTACCTGTAGCATGTCAGCAGCTTCCTTACGCCGCTGGGCCATGTCTTCAGACTCAGTCAGCAGATCGTTGAGGAGGCCAGATTTATACAGCTGGCCAACAAGCTCGCTCTGGAGGCTGTCCTTCACATGATTGACCAGGAAGTGCATCACTGCCTTTGGCACGCTGTGGCAGAGAGAGAAAGAGAGGACACAGACCAAACAGATGGTTTGAGAACAAGGCGGCAAGATGACCTGGTCACTGCGTTGTTTCCCCAGATGCAGGTGCTCGACTTTGACCCACCAGGTGGCCATGCCTGTCCAAGTATTGAGCTGTTTAAATGGGAGATAAATATAAAATTTCATCTTCCTGAGCTTTAAGGGGCATTTATACTCCCATGAGGAAATGCAGACATTTCAAAGGACAAAGCTTACAGTGTGTTTTACTGTTCTTAAGTGTTTGGCCATTTCAGTATTTTCAAAATATATATTAAAAGAAAATACCGACAGGTGACAAATAAAAACTTCATCTTCAATATGTGTTGCCACTGATTCCCCAATTCTCTGGCTCTCGCTAGAAACTGAGCACCATTCAAAAAAAAAAAAACATTTCCTTAATGACTGCTGACAACTATGGTAAAAAACACTGGCACATCAGTTTTAACATTCTCGCAGGTGTTCAACTGCATTCAACCGGCTTCAACCCAAAGGCACAGACTCCCTGGCCACTTTATTAGCTACACCTTGCTCATACAGGGTTGCACCGCCTTTTGCCTTCAGAACTGCCTCAACGCTTCCTGGCATAGATTTAACAAGGTGCAGGAAACATTCCTCAGAGATTTTGGTCCATATTGATATGATAGTATCACACAACTGTGGCAGATTTGTCAGCTGTACATCCATGATGCAACTCTCCCATTCCACCGCATCCCAAAAGTGCTCTAATGAATTGTGATTTGGTGACTGTACAGGCCATGTGAGTACAGCAAACTCCTGAGTCCTACTAAATAAACCAGTTGGAGATGAGCTTTATGACACAGTTTGTTATCCTGCTGGAAGCAGCCATCGGGAGATGGGTACACTGTGGTCATAAAGGGATGGACATGGTCAGCTACTGGGTAGGCTGTGGCATTTAAACAATGCTCAATTGGTACTAAGGGGCCCAAAGTGTGCCAGGAAAATATCCCCATACTATTACACCACTGTAAGCCTGAACTGTTGATACAAGGCAGGATGGATCCATCATTTCATGGTGTTTACAGGTACATCTCAAAAAAATTAGAATATCATGAAAAGGTTCAATATTTTTTGTCACTCATTTCAAAAGTGAAACCCATATATTATAGATTCATTACACAAGGTGAAATATTTCAAGCCTTTATTTCTTGACATTTTAATGATTATGGCTTACAGATAATGAAAACCCAAAATTCGTTGTCTCAGAAAAATTAGAATATTGTGAAAATAGTTCAATATTGGAAAGTCATGGTGTCACACCCTAATCAGCTAATTACCTTAAAACACCTACAAAGGTTTCCTGAACCTTTAAATGGTCTCTCAGTCTGGGTCAGTATGCTACACAATCATGGGGAAGACTGCTGATTTGACAGATGTCCAGAAGACAGTCATTGACACCTTCCGCAAGGAGGGTAAGACACAAAAGGTCATTGCTAAAGAAGCTTGTTGCTGTATCCAAGCATATTCATAGAAAGTTGAACGGAAGGAAAAAGTGTGGTAAGAAAAGGTGCACCAGCAAAACGGATAACTGCGGCCTTGAGAGGATTGTCAGGCAAAATCCATTCAAAAATTTCAGGGAGCTTCACAAGGAGTGGACTGAGGCTGGAGTCAGCGCATCAAGAGCCACTACGCACAGACCAATCCTAGACATGGGCTACAAATGTGGCATTCCTCGTGTCAAGCCACTCCTGAAACAGAGACAGCATCAGAAGCATCTTACCTGGGCTGTGGTCTGTTGCTCAGTGGTCCAAAGTCCTCTTTTCAGATGAAAGTAAATTTTGCATTTCATTTGGAAATCAAGGCCCCAGAGTCTGGAGGAAGAGTGGAGAGGCACAGAATCCACGTTGCTTGAAGTCCAGTGTGAAGTTTCCACAGTCAGTGATGATTTGGGCTGCCATGTCATCTGCTGGTGTTGGTCCACCGTGTTTTCTGAAGTCCACAGTCAACACAGCCATCTACCAGGAAATTTTAGAGTACTTCATGCTTCCTTCTACTGACAAGCTTTATGGAGATGCTGATTTCATTTTCCAGCAGGACTTGGCACCTGCCCACACTGCCAAAG
>VUQH01038011.1:26505-48787 GCA_015106775.1 Etroplus canarensis | reverse complement strand
CTCCTGTGGAACCCGCTCCCAGTTTGTATTCGGAAAGCAGACACCCTCTCTACTTTTAGGATTAGACTTAAAACTTTCCTTTTTGATAAAACTTATAGTTAGGGCTTAGTTATGCTGTGATAGGTTTAGACTGCTGGGGGGCCTCTTATGCTGGGCACTTCTACTCTATCCACCTCTTTTCACTCCCCATGCATTTATTAGTTACTGCTGCATGCCATTAAATGTTGTTTTCTCTCTCCCATAGCGTGTGCCTCTCTCTGCTCTCCTTTCTGTCTTCTCTGTTCCCTCACCCCCAACCGGTCGAGGCAGATAGCTGCCCCTCCCTGAGCCTGGTTCTGCCGGAGGTTTCTTCCTGTTAAAAGGGAGTTTTTCCTTCCCACCATTGCCAAGTGCTTGCTCATAGGGGATCATCGGATTGTTGGGCTTTTCCTTTTAACACTGTTTTATCTTTACCCTACAGTGTGAAGCGCCTCGAGGCGACTTTTGTTGTGAATTGGCGCTACATAAATAAAATTGAACTGAATTAACAGTGAAAGCTCCTGTCACAGCACACAGATACACAAGTGAATATGCACACCCCATCAAAAATAAAACTAAAAACTGTGAGAAACACACTTTATTTACAAACACATAGAACTATAAGTTAAGCGTAAATTCTAACAATTTCACATACAACTATGAGATCCATGTGCTATATTGTGCATGGTTGTTTCTTTGACAAAAAAAAGCTATTTGTCCAGGGGTAAAGTCATGTTCCCCGGGACCTTAAATTACCTTAAGTTTGAGGCTCACACTAGAGATTGGAGATTAATTTAATAACCATGAAAGGCATGCGGTATCTACTGTTTAACAGTGCAACTCTACATGATCATTTTACAGAACACTACCTCTTTGTTAAGCTAATTTGACAAAATATATTCTGGTTTATTTAATAACAACAGCACATTGTGCTTAGACACAAATTTGTCTTGCAAGCAAAAGGTCCCTGGTTTGATTCCAGGTGGAGGCACAAGTCCCTCTCACCATGCAGAGTTGCATCAGGAAGGGCATCCGGCATAAAGCATCTGCCAATTTACCAATGCAGATCAATCTGCAGTTTTAGAGATCCTGAGGTTTAAAGGTTACATTGCCTACAGTAAACACATAGCAACGTATTATCCTTGTGCTGCATTCATGTGTACCACTTCAGTCATTGCTGTCGAAAGTCATACCTGCACTTGTAGTGTAAGGAAAGACACAACTGTGTTGGCTTTTCCTCTCCACCAGCCACTCCTCTCTTCTTATACTGTTTTTAAAAATAATCTGCTACAGACAGTTATATCTTTGGAACAGAATAGCAACTAAATGGACTGTTTTGTGTGCATGCAGGCTGCAGGTAGGGAGAATCCAGTCGAGTCAGTGACGAGGGAAAGTACCACATTCAGTTACAATGGTTAATGTGGCCATTACCAGAAAACACCAAAGCAGTCTCGTTAGCATCATGCACTCATATAAATGCAACCATGTGAAACAAATTTAGTCACATTCTGGAGACCCATGATCTCCTCCAGCTGTGTCTGGAAACTGTACGTCTGCAAGAAGCATATTTTCTGAATAAACAAGGAGCATTTCCTTCTCATCATTGACCATCCATGCACACGTTCATATTCTAACGACGTCTACAAGTTGTGTTCAGTTGCAAGGCGCCTCCAGTTTTTCATGCTCCAGTTGTATTTCTATAACACTGGATATCAAAGCACAAAGAGGTTCAAGTCCAAACTGGTTAAGAAAACAAATTAAAGGTAAGACAAAACCACAATCATCTAAAGCAGCAATCAACAACCTTTACTATCCAAAAGAGCCATTTTTGAGCAATTTTGACCAAAACTGTCTACATGGAATCGCAAAACATTTTTGAGCCTTACAATGAAGATAACACAGCCCATAAAGCATAATTTATTCTAGCAACATTACTAATAGGTATAAATAATGAATATCTTTTACCACATGAGTACTCTGCTGTGGCTGTTTGGGATTATTTGATAAAATAACTTTGCATTTTCATCACAAAAATACTATTTTGTGTTACATTTCTAAAATTACAGCACACAAAAGGCAAATCACCAGTTAAATACAAGGATACAATACATTTTTATTCATTTAACCAAAAGTGTGAGAAAAATTAACAGACTTTTGTAAATTCAAGTAAACCAGATGTTTTGTCTTAACTACATGCAGACAAATTGCGCTTATAAGTATATGCACAGTCACCCCAGAGGCCCATTTTGAATCAGGACCGACACCGAAGTATAGGCCTACTTTAAAAGCCACTTTGAGACTTATCTGTGTTTATAAAAAGTAATCAACAGCCTACTGTGACAACAAATAAACTTATAGAAACTGAATAATGTTGGAACTGAACTGATGACCTTAATTTTCTGTCTGGCTTGCTGATTGCTCTCTTTCTTTTTCCTTTTATATTTTTCGGCAAATGCAGTGTCTTTCCATATGACTTTTTTGGTGCAGATCAAGCATATTGGTAAGCCTACAATTTTGGCAGTTAAAGCAAACAAAGCCACAGGGACACACTGGAGATGGGCAAGAGGCACATGCAGCTCTGGAGCTGCATGTTCAAGACCCCTAATATAAAGAAAAAAAGAGGAAACCACATGGCACACACTAGCCCAACTGTATAAACCTCACTCATAATCCACATGCAGAGGTGAGGAGGAGATATTACAATCACTATACACAGCAACTGACTGATTCCACTTGGGACAACTGTACTTGGATTGCGCTGATTGATGTCATCATAGAATGACATCAGTTAGCATGTCAACAGCCTGCCAATGAAGGCTGTTTTTTTTGCTCATTTACCTATTAAAGCTTTAAATTAAATCATTATTTTATTAGATTTCATATTAGGTTGAATCTGCCCCACTACATTTATGTCAGCACTTCTGCACACAAGGACACTTCTGACACACTTCTGCTAATCACTAATTGTGCGGTGGCTCAGGCAGAACAGCAAAGCTGCATATGTGCAGCTCTGCAAACAGGAGGAGAGAGGGGACACAGAAAGACACCACAGAGTTTGTTTCACACGTTCAGAGAAAGTAACGTATGTATAAACATACCAACAGAAAAGCACCAAATAACAGATAATGCTGACATACAAAAATTTATGATTTAGCCAACCTTAATTAGTGGACATTTGTCTGTTTTTGCGTTTCACTTAACTTCTTAATAATTTTTCAACCTGTTTTCATATAAGAGGGAACCACATGCAAGATCATTCAGAGACATAGTATCCAACCGCTGAGGTGAGGAGGCATTACGTTCACAGAGTAAGGAAAGGACAACAACCACAATGACATTACCTATAGGAAAGTACCAGCCTTAGCCTCTCTTAGGTCTAATAATTCATTGCTTTACCTAACTGCTCTCTACTTGATCAATAAACAGCAGGACTGAATGAGTACACCCCCACCCCCTGTTGTCAGGTGATATCACATGGTTCCTCTGAGAGGGTGTCAACATGGTTTAATTTATTCCCCCTGTGAGAGGCCTGTCCTCTGTGTATTCCTGCAAGACTCTAGTTTTGGTAACATGTACCAGGCTGGACAAGCAGGTGGCACACATAATCCCTACTGTATAAACCTTACTCATAATCGACATGTAGAGGTGAGGAGGAGATATCGCACTCATTATACACAGCAACTGACTGATTCCACTTGGGACATCTCTACTTGGACTGCACTGATCAATGTCCTCAGAGAATGACATCAATTCGATTAAGTGTCAACAGCCTGCCAATGAAGGCTATTTTTTTTAGCTCATTTTCCTATTAAAGCTTTAAATTAAATCATTATTTTATTAGATTTCATATTAGGTTTAACTTGCTCCACTGTACATTTATGACAGCATCTCTGCACATAAGGACCCTTCTAACACAGACATGTCTGGGCGCATACAAGTACATGCTCATGCCCTGCACTCTATGAAATGTGTTGCGTCACCCATCATTATGAACATTAACAAGACAGAAGGAGTATGTTTTTCTCAGTTGGGCTGATTTTAAATAAATTCTTATACATATATAAAAACAGACTGAATCAGTTAGAATTATATGACTAAAGGAAAAAAGTAAAACTCATTACCATTTTAGCTATTTAGTTGATATGTTTCCACTTATGGTATAACACTCCCATGCTCTAACTTTTTGTATTGGGGCCATAAATTAGTGGAGGGTGATGGTAGTACCTCAGCTGGTGCACCTTAAACACATCCCTTGGTCTGGCAGCAATAGTTTCATTTACTGGCAATCACACAGAGACAGACAACAAGTCATGCTCACATTTACACTTATAGGCAAATTAAAATCACCAATTAACCTAACATGCATGTCTGGACTGTGGAAGGAAGGTGACAGTGCTAACCACTGCACCACTGTGCACTCTACACCATGGAATTCATATAAAAACAAAGACTGTTAATGCCCTCTAATCAGGGCTGGGTAGTGCACCTCCTGCAGTCTCTGCCTTTAAGTGTAAATCTGTGTAACCTCATTCTTTTTCTAATATATACATTCATAGATACCAATCACTCACAGGATTATTTGCCATTTTGACAACCCTCTGTTTTTTAATTTTGATGAAGTGTTTCTATGACTCTGATGAAAGTCGCAGCCCCTTTTGTCTGTTGGTGGCTAGAGGGAAAGAGAAAAGGCAGTTAGCTACTGGGCTTTGGGTTCAGGCATTACTGGGGCTGAAACTAACAGACTGAGTAATTTGGATAACAAATACCATGGTCCCCCACCACACTAAAGTCTACCTCAGGAGATTCTAGAGGGAAAAGCCATCCACCTCAAACACTCCAGCTTCTTATCCATCTCTTGCAAAAATAGCATTAGTGTTAGCATTTTTTCATTATTTGTCAACACCACTCAGACAACAAGCAAACTAACCTCCAGTATCAAAAATCTTGTTCTGCATATTCATTGCAAATATCTGTATACAGAAATCAGCGTATGCTGCACAAGAAAAAATTGAGAACAAGCATTCTTTTCCATTTAGTGTTTACCGGTTTATTAGAAGTTGTAACCTTCAGTTCAGTGGCTGTTTGACAGTTGCCAAAATCTGAAAGACACAATTGGGTTTGTAAAACTGTGATCATTTATTACATATACACATTTCATTTGATTTAAACTGTTACCCAGGAAGCATAAGGGCAGAACAACATCCTGATAATCCATATCTAACATAAAAACAAGAAACAAAAATTTAGACATTGACTATGCCTGTTTCACTGGGAACTCAGTGTGTATTTTTGGCACACCTGAACCAGGGGAATTTTGAAAATTGACTCTATGCGCCCCCACAACAGTAAAAACTGTGTGTTCTTGGTGTTTACTGTGTAGAGAAAAAGCAGAAACTTGCTGAACTGAGCTGACTGAAGTGTTGTAACTGTTGCAGTCCAAGACTTATTTCTGCATTTCCATTTTAACCATTTATGTGAACAGAGGAACTTGTACTAGTCTCAGATTCACTTCATGGATGTAAATCAGACAGCAGCAGGAGTTACCACAGTGCCCTGTCATTGATTAGAGAACGTTCATGCAACCAAGAAGTAGAGCAAAGTGCTTAAGACAAAAGGGAAATCTGAGTTGTCTACTGGCTACTGAATGAATGCAGAGGGCTGGATAATGGTATCTGCACAATAGGCAGACTGTAATGAATATGTATTATATAACTGAATTGTAATCCACTCAAAGACTCAAAGCCTTATGAGTTATTGCCTGTTAAATCTTTCAAATACTCCAAATGTCTCTGCTCATACAGTTTAATGATAACCACCAGGCCTTGGCATAAAGCAAAACTGCAAAAACTTGTTCAAGTAATTTGCAGCTGATGGGTCTAAAAGGCCTATTATAATTTCCACACCCACAAGTCTGATAGGATTCTCCTTGGTCCAAGTGACGAAAATTCCGTGTGGTTGTGAGGACTTACCTGCAAAGACACTATGCAACAATACACAAACTACAAAAGCACCACAAAGGCAGACTTCATTATAGTATAATATAGTATATATAGTATAAAATAATAGGAATGACTACTGATTGACGATCAGTCAATGTGAACAACTATAAAAGCAGAAGTTTTGGCAGTCTGGTGGACTGGAATATTCAAGTATATGTTAAAACAATGGCACAATCTTCCCAGGAAATTCAACCTGGGATCAGACTGTGCAATGCTCTGAGAAATTACAAAAAGTCTAAGAGCTACATCTCTCACTCTACAGGCCTTAGTTAGCCTGTTACATATTGAAATTCATAATAGCGCAATTTGAAAAAGACCGAATATGTATGGCATGTTTGGAAGGGTTCAGACCTTCCGAACAGCCCTCAATGAACTAAAGCAATGTTGTAAAGAAGAGTGGGCCAAAAATCCTTCACGATGATGTGAGAGACTGAAAAAGTTATAAAGAAAACTACTACTTCAAGTTATTGCTCCGAAAGGTGGATCTACGAGATACTGAATCAAGGAACATACTTAGTTTTTAACAGGACTGCATAGAGTCCTGTGAAAACTATTTTTCACATGACTGGCATCTGAAGCTGTGCACGTTGGTATCTGCAACTGTATAATCTCTACCTAATAAAGCACATGTCCTACTCAAATTTGGTTTCTTCAACTATACTAATCACCCAAATTCCATCAAAACTGTGTCTTATACACTAGTAGATTTACTTCAGATTCACTTCATTTTGTAGAAATCTTGAAGTACAGCAGAAACAGCTGCTGTGGCCAGCATTACCATTTGACTTATTCTGAAACTTGAGGAAGCTAAATGAGGAACTAACCCTCATTACTGTTTCACCATGTCTTCTTAATGTCCACAAAGTTTTACATGTGCATGTAGAGCATCACAAGAACACATACAGAGAGGTATGCTTTAAGATTTACTAATAAATGTTCCCTAATCTCTGCACTAAGCTAAACACATCAGAAGAAGACAAGTATGCATGGGCACAGTAACCCAAATTCCATGATTTCACTCATGCAAGTACTAAGAGGGTGAAAACAAGTGTGTATAAAATGATGAAACATCAGTATAATGAGGAGTGAGGAATGAATGATAAAGCAAAGTGTAATTTGTTTCATTACAAAACTGAGAACAGCTCCGAGGGATGAACTAAGTAGAATGTTAAGAAAATATTCACACCCTCACACAGACTATGTCTCACATAATCATTATAAGCGTGAACATTTCTGTCAAGTGCAAATTTGTATGTGGGACTTGTCCACACTAACAATGAAAGCCTGAACTGTAAGATTAATTCAGTTTATTTATGTTGCCAGCCAAACCCAGCTCTAAAGAAAATGGATTAAAATATAAAAATATGATCACATATCTGTAGAAAATAACATATTTTGGCTCTATGACTGTTAATGCATGATTACATTTACTGATATTGTCCAATCCATCATTTCTACATGAATATTGGTAACGCACCAGGAAAAACTACTGGCTGGATGGAGATAGATGATGTGGTTTTTTTCTGTTTGAAAATGGACAACTGAGTTGTGACTACACACGAAAGCGTAATTGGTCAATATATCCTGTAGCAAAGGCAAAGAGTCTCCATTACCTTACTTAACAGAAAAATATGCCTATTCCTGTTATTTCTAGCCATTTGATAAACCAATGTGTATTTTAGGTTTTTGAAAATTAAACCCCACATTAAAAATGGTTCATTTGTAAGTTCATAGTATGTAATCTGAATGCAACAATTACACTTAATATTAGAATATACACTAATTCTACACTATAATATCAACAAGCCCTGGACTTGTTTCCCTGCAACTAGACAGTCCCATCTGTGGGTGATGGGAGACAGTGACATGATGCTTTCAGCGCAGACTCATTTACTGAAGCGGTGGCCCTCAGCAACTGTTTTTGTCCTTCATGTTCAGGTTTTTTTCTTTCCAAAAAATCCAAGGGCTTTGTCTTAATGCTGGGTGCTTTGTCTCAATGAAGCAAAGCAGTTTTGGGGGCTTCATGGGTTCATTAGCCAGTCAGTCACCGCAAAGCAGGTGTGGCACTTGTGTATCACCTGTTGACATGAACCCATAACTTGGGTAGTAATCTTTGGTATTTTCTTTTAAAAGCAGCTTTCTTTTTGCTGGCAGTCTGTGACCCTTCTGCTGTCCTGTGGTTTGCTCTTTCCTTCCTGAACACACTCTCCAGTGAATTTTGTTTCTATTTAGTTTTTTTCAAGGGTTAGCTTCTGTCACTGATGCGTGAAATGGTGTGCCAGAGTCCAGTGTGGTAGTGAGGTGAGGGCGGAAACAGTTGTTTTTCAAAATAAGATCGGGAAGACTAATGACAGGAAAATAACTTTCATTTTAACCAAAAATTGTTTTCTTTGTGACCCAGTACCAAATGATCCACGGTCCGGTACCGGTTCAGGGACCGGGGGTTGGGGACCCCTGATTTAGCCAACCTTAATTAGTGGACATTTGCTTGGTTTTTCCCTTTCCATTAACTTCTTAATACTTTTTTAAAGGTTTTTTTTTTTATGTGTAAAATCAGTTAACTTGAATAGTATGCAAATAAGCTACATTAGCCAATTCAAAAACACCCCGGTGCTTAGGAATACCTGGGGGTTAACTGGTTGAAACCCTGTAATGCAGGACATGTATTTTACTGTGGTAGTCTGGACCAAACAATAATCTGACTATCATGACATTTGGTATGGATAGTCATTGTCTATTATTACTACTATTGTGACCTTACGTTTCTGTTACTGTAGTCAGGTCAAAAAATTACCTTTACTAATATAGAAAGTGACTGACCCACTGAGCATCATTTTTATAATTTCAGATTTAATGTTTGGTTTCCATTCGAAAAAAAAAACTTTATATGATTCATATATTGCAGTATTGTTACTTTAGCACATACCTTTTTATTTTGAACGGTCTAAGGCAATTGGAGGAAGACCTGGGACAGTTTCGTCTGTTAGAGGCGCTGAACATAAAATCCTATCTCATATTCACAGTTAGATTCAGCTTATTTCCAATAGTCATATACCTTACTTGATTCAATTACATCATCTATAATGTTTTACTTCAGGTATTCAAATTAAATCACATCTATATTGCTTGTCATTTAACTCAAAATACTGTAGCACAGAGGAGACACAGTACTCGGGTTTACATTCATTTTCACTATTCTTCCACATGAACAGTGCATGATTGCAGTAGGGTTTAGGTATTGAAAATCACAGCCCTATATTTTAGAATATTGTTAGCCTTTTCCTGTTTTTAAATGTTCTTCTTAACAATCAGATGTCTGAAGTTAGAAACTCATACAAAAATTCAGGCTGATTATGAAAATATGTTTTCTTCCTGTCCATGCTTGTAAAACTCAGTTTTTATAATGGAGCCGTTCTGTCTGATCAAACAGAGCAGTTACACAAAGCCACACTATAAATGAATGACCATAAAGGATCGAGAAGGAGTGTGAAAGAGGCTCAGTGCCTGGAGGAGTAGCAAGTAGAGTACCATAAATGTTTTAATATATGAGCCTGTGAACATTAATATGAACAGAATGCGGCACCCATAATGGAGAACTAAGTGATAACTTATCTCTGGATATTGTAATCCATTCTTCTTTGGTGTATGTTTTGATAACCTGTTACGTGGCACACACGCATTTGTGGACGCGGGTCCCCTCATTAAAATTGTTTGCCCTTCACATAAATATAAGTAAGACTAAGAGAGTAACTTCCAAAACTCCACTGTAAAAGTCAGAATGCCATCTAGAGCTTTCAGTCAGGAGGAGTAATTCTCATCTGTACAAAAGTAAATAAAAAAAAACAGACAGGGCGATAGGGAAAGTTTAGCGTGTAAAAAATACCGTGTGACAAAACAAGAGTAGGCCGGAGGGTTTATGGCAGTATATCAGTCATTCAGTGGATATAACAATGACAGCTCATCAGCTAATGGCTGTGGCTGGATTTTCGTGTGTGTGTTGTGTACACTACCTTACTAATTATAAACAAATTTGAAAGGGACCTGAAGGTTCATCTGTTTTGGTCAGAGTTTATGGCACCCTAAGATAATATAAGATAGAAGCTGAGAAATTTCTGCAAAAAAACAAAACAAAAAAACAAATCAGTTCATAAAATAGGACTGTGCTGTTAGACAACGTTAGGGATTGTGAATAGTCAAAGTGACTAGTGATAGCTGGACTACCCAACCCTCCTAAATAAAAATATATAATTATATGTAATAATAATAATATCTAATAAAAATATATGTGAAAATGAAAAGGATTCCTCTGCTTTATCAGATCTTTTTCTGGGCAATAAATACTTTTAAGCAACACTGAAATTACATCCTCTAAATACTCCTTGGGTTGTTTTTAAAGAGGTGGATAAGAAGTGTGGTTCAGCACTGTTGCTAGGTGTGTAGAGTTAACACTCATCATGACTGAGCAGACAGTCATTATACCAGCAGGCACAACAGTTGAGCATTACTGAAGGCGTAGGAGAGCGTGTGAGTTTTAGTGGTGTCTGTGTGTCTCTAAACAGTGAGAGCAACAATTGAAACTGCCCCCTCATTCTTCACTCCCTACCACAATACCTCTTGATGATGACTAGCTCTAAACAAAACCTAAGATCTTTACAAATGCTATTACCTTTCTTTGGCTGATGATGATAGCACTTTGGTAGCTAAACAGATCAATCGTTCCATTTCGGATCCATTAGAAGACGGTTTCAAAAGCAGCTTGGCTTCAGCTAAACCATTCAAAAAAAACAAAACAAAAACACTGCAGCTTTTCCAAGACTCTGCATGCCCAGACTCGCATTACAGCAAGCTACTATGCAATGCTTCAGCAACAACCTTGGTCCCAGTCCAAGAGTTCCTCACAATCCTTAAGATGTGACCTACATAACTTAAGTTACACAAAATAAGACATGGACGACACATTTCTATGTCAAAATGTGACACCCAAAACTGCTAACCTAAGGTTTTTGTCAGAAATGTACTCCGTTAGCCCAGCCAGCCTTTTAAAATGGAAACAGACAAATCAGTTTTCACTGTCACAAATCTCGTACAGTGCTGGAGAGCTCATGCAAGTAAGGATATTTTGCCTCCCCTGTGAACTAGCAAGAAATGTAGAGAGACATTAGCTTTTTCAATGCCACGATAAATGTGCACAGTGGATATAAATGACTCTCCACTTTTGAGAGCTTTATATGATACACTGAAAGCTTTTTGAGATTCATGAGTCTTTGAATTTCAAAGCATTCCTAGAGTGTTCCCATATTTTCAGATAATGTGTCATGCACTGTGGAACGAGGCTTGGCATGAAAAAAAATATTCCAGCAGGCGAGCCAGCAGCTTGATACTCATATTACTGAAGTGGGTTGTTATTACAAAAGGAAAAAAGGAACAGTGCTTTCTGGGTGTGTTCTGGCAAAGCAGCTGAATACAGATATAATCATGAAAGGAAAGCCCAAGAGAGAAGTAATGTGGCAGATTGGAATACCCACAATACAAGAGGACAAGCATAGGGTTTCCAAATTTCTAACTATAACAGCATTGAAATTTGTTATATCTTATTTCATCTTTGCTGTTGATAGACACATAAAGTGGACTGCGGTTTGCTTTTGATGAAGAAGTAATGGAGAAAATACAAAAACTTTTGAGCAAATGCATTCAACAGTTGCCTTGTGCACTATCAGGTGTAATTCTGTGTTTCACTTGGGGTGATTTTTGTGAAGTTTCAGTGACACCTGATTTTGGCATATATGTCAAGGCTAATGTCTTATTGATTTAGGTGTGAAGTATAGGCACATAACGTAATTTCAATTTTTTTTAACATAATCTTGATAGGGAGGTGTCAAATCACTATATGTGTCACTATAGTTTTGGTGCAAGATTCAAGCCTCAATAAACAGGCTCTATACTCAAAAATAAATCAAATACCTATTTAAAGTATTGCTCCATCTTGTATTACCATTATGTATTCAGATTCATATCGATAAATGATTAGGATATACTTTCTTCAAGAGTATTTGTTATTTTCAAGATAAAACTGTTGTCTATATACACTACACAACATTCAATGTTGTCTTTCAAAATATCGATGACAGAAGATTTTTATTAGTGTTTTCAAGCTTCAAAAAAGAACCTAACTATATCTGCTGAAAAAAACAACGATTAAATTTGGAATGTATATTGTAAAGTATTTATGCCCTTTCTCTATGGACACCACAGCAATCACTGGACAAAAAAACTTGTTTAGCTACGAAAAGTCATCTGCAGAGAGAAGCGCAATTTGCTCATTTCTATCACAACTGTTTCATGACGTAGCCATCATTTACTTATGATGGCTACTTGACGCATACTTTAATTATGCAATTTCCCCCTGGGGATTAATAAAGTATTCTGATTCTGATTATATTTTAGACACAGACTAGAGAAAGGTACCATAAATATGGTCCCAAAATTAGATGGAAATGCAGAAAAGAACAATTTAATTGCAAAACAGTTGCCTGACGAAATAATATCCTTTGAATAGTTCTTTACTTTCTGAAAATAGATGGCAGAGTAATCGAGTTGTGCTGATGGATAATGATGTCAGTGATCAGCGATAATCAAAGTGATGGCAATAGCTTGTCAATCAAGGCAATTTTTGGCTCATTTCTCCACTGATGCATTAAATTATTGGCATTTTTATGAGATTCATAATAAATAGAATTCGCCTCGCTAGAGTTTCATGTTGCATCTCTACACACCAACAGACATTTGAAGCACAGATGTGTCTGGGCACGCCCGGGTGCATGCACAGTTCATGCTCAACTTCAAGACAAGGACATTTCTGACTTTTGGATTGATTTTTAAATAAGAGCATAAGATGAATGTGTTTGCAGATGCTTTTTATCTTGTCTCCGTAACTTTCCCTCCCCCCATCAGGAATTTTTGGACAGGTGAACTATTTTACACAGACAACAAACAACTGGATGATATAGTAGAGCTATAGGTCTAAGGTAATACAAGAGACATCAAATGTGACTTTTTACTCTTTATCTACTTAGCAGATATCCACTTGTGTTAATTACTGTAAAGCTAAATAATTTAATGTTGTCTGTCAACATGTAAAAGTCTCTTCATGCTGGAAATGAGACACTCGCAGTGAATGTGAGTCTCATCCACCCTGCTGAGTTTTTTTTCCACTTGCACCACACATTATACGTTAGGGAAAGTGGATGGCCGCTACCCTAATGGGTGAATGTTACTCTCTTGTCCAGAGGTGATGCAACTGTTAATATCAAAGGAGGATAATAGGACTATGGAGCAAATCGCCCAACCCTACAAAGTAATGTTACAGTTATCTCCAAGCGGTTTTTGCAAACATCAAGCATCACATGAAAACCTGAAATATCCACCAAGAAAAACAGATATTTTTGATTTATCAATAACTTTGTTCCCTCTAAGCTTGAAAGTCTTATTGTGTACAAGGCGAATAATATCATCAAAAATCAAAAGAGTCAGCACTCAGCAATCATCCTCAGCATGAGGCTAGTCATCAGTATGTTGCTGCGTGGTTTGGAGGACTCGCTATGAAAAACTCTTGCTGCTCAGCTTAATGTCCACACTGAACTCTCAGTCAGCCTAGGATTGATTCTCTTCTGAAGTGTTAAATATTTGGTTTCTGGGGCTGTAGTTTACATGGTGAGTTTTTTCCTAACTTAAAGCAAAAGCAAACTACTCAGAAGATAAACAGCCAAAGAGGACAGATACCATTAAGTTAAAGTTGAGACAGAGTTAAAACAAATCAAAAATGGAAAACAGAAAAAAAAACATTATGTAACAAATGTAAATGGAAGACAGGCAGCAAGGTGCTACTGTGGTTAGCACTGTCGCTATAAAGACTGGGGCCTTTATGTGTGAAGTTTGCATCTTCTCCCTATGCCTGTGTGAGCCCTCTCAGCTTAATCTGGCTTTCTCCTGCAGTCCAAAGACATGCAGGGTTAGGTTAACAGTCAGTGCTAAAATGGCCATAGGTGTAAGCGTGAATGGTTGCCTGTCTCTATGTGTTAGCACTGCAATAGAGTGGTGACCTGTCCACGGTGTACAGCTGGGATAGGCTCTAGCTTTCCAGACCCTGAATTGGATAAACAGAAGAAAATCAATGAAGGGATATCTGAAAGACAATAGCCATATTATAAAAGATCTCACAAGAAGCGTTGCAGCAATTCATTGGATAATTTCATTACAAAAAATCCTCAATATAAATTCAATGTTTCATTTAGCAACTACTGTTCAGTGGTAGTCACTTTGAATATTACTGTATCAAAGCATGCTTACGCAACAATGCATGTAACCAGCTAGGTCTCAGTTATGAATTTTCCTTCAAAAACATCTGCTTATATAGTCCAAAATACACTGCTCAAAAAAGTTAAATGAACATTTTTTAATCAGAGTATAGCATCAAGTCAATTAAACTTCTGGGACATTTATCTATTCAGTTAAATGGCAGAGGGGGGTTTTAATCAGTTTCAGATGCTTTGGTGTTACTGAAATCAATAACAGCTGTACTAGAGGGGCACCCCCAAATCAGAAAAGGTTTTACAGGTGGAGGCCACTGACATTTTCCCTCTTCATCTTTTCTGACTGTTTTTTCACTAGTCTTGCATTTAGCTAGGGTCAGTATTTAGCATAAGGTGATACCTGGACCCTACAGAGGTTGCACAAGTAGTCTAACTCCTCCAGGATGGCACATCAATACGTGCTATTGCCAGAAGATTTGGTATATCTCCCAGAACAGTTTCAAGAGCATGGAGGAGATTCCAGGAGAGAGGCAGTTACTCTAGGAGAGCTGGACAGGGCCGTAGAAGGTCTTTAACCCATTAGTGAGACCGGTATCTGCTCTTTTGAGTAAGACGGAACAAGATGAGCACTGCCAGAGCCCTACAAAATGACCTCCAGCAGGCCACTGGTGTGATTGTCTCCGACCAAACGATCTGAAACAGACTTCATGAGGGTGGTCTGAGGACCCGATGTCCTCTAGTGGGCCCTGTGCTCACTGCCCGGCACCATGGAGCTCAATTGGCATTTGTAATTGAATACCAGAATTGGCACATCCACTAATGGTGCCCTGTGCTTTTCACAGATGAAAGCAGGTTCACTCTGAGCACATGTGAGACATGAAAGGGTCTGAAGAGGCTGTAAAGAATGTTGTGTAATGCCAGCAACATCATTCATCATGACTAGTTTTTGTGGGACAGTAGTGTTCTCGTAAGGGGGAACACACAGATCTCTACAGGCGGGAAATGGCACCCTGATTGCCATTAGCTACTGTCACACCCTACGCTGGTGAAGAGGGTCCTGGGTTCCTCCTGGTGCTCAACGATGCCCGGCTTAATGTGGAGAGAGTATACATGCAATTCCTGGAGGATGAAGGAACTGATATCACTGACTGACCCCACGTTCACCTGACCAAAATCTAATAGAACATCTCTGGAACATGATGGTTTGGTACATTCGACACCACCAGGTTGCACCTCAGACTATCCAGGAGCTCAGTGATGCCCTGATCCTGGGAGGAGATCGCCAGGACACTATCTGTTGTCGCATTAGTAGCATGCCCCAATGTTGTCAGGCATGTGGGGCCATACAAACTCCTGAGTATTATTTTGAGTTGCAGCAATGAACTTTTGGCAAAATGGACTATCGTGCCACATCATTTTTTTTTTGCTTTGATTTTCAGGGTGTTTTTGAATACATTTTGATAATTTTCATTTCCATCAAAAGACAAGGCATCCTTTCGTTCCTAACACATTACCCAGGGTATATTCATACAGATATGGTGGATGATTTTTTCTCACTGAGATCTGATGTGTTTTCAAAGTGTTCCTTTAATTTTTTTGAGCAGTGTACTTAAAATTAGTGTCCACCATAATCATCTAAATTCCTGTCTGATGATAAACTTTCTCATCTGTCTCTTATTGACACCAACACCTATGAGCTGAAGATGAAAACTTTCCTTTAGACAACATGGCGGTTTTTTGCTCTCTACTTACGAGTGGAGTAAAGGCACAAATAAACCTTAAACCACCTGCCAGCCCACAGTGAGAACTTGATAACAAGTGGTGTCATGACTAGGTAATGCCCATCTTTTTTACTGATTGATTGGCATGTGTCTATTAAGTGGTTTAGCGCACAGTGGCACATAATGCAACCGAGCAAAGTGAGTCCTTTGTTCAGCCATGTTCTTCTTATACCTCATGTTTGTTTTCTGTTTTTCACTGTCAAATGTGACTGAAAAGAGGAAGGTCTGCTACTGAAGTGCAACAAGAGCTTTGCAGTTTAGAAAGTATTTAAATGTATGGAAGATCAAGAGTGCCATGAATGTGCTCCAGAAAAAGTTCAGAGCAAGTTATTTAGTAAATAGTTGTACAAAATGAAAAATTTTATGCTGTCTTACAGAAGCTGCATCTATTTGTTTTGAAACAGCCCATTTTATATGTCTGCAGTTTAGTGCCAAAATTTCGCTATTTAGCGTAAATATTTTAATTAATTTTAAATTTTATTTTATTTTTTAAAATTGCCTCTTTTGTCATTATGGAGGCTGATGAGAAACACACTAAAGAAAAAATGACATGCTCTCTTCTTACTCTAAAATGGGTATAAATTTAACAGTCATATTACCTATCAGAAAGCATAAAAGCTAGCCTATGTTGCACCCTCTCTCTATAAATGCAGTGGAGCGGTCACTTAATACTGTGACTAAAATGGGTGAAACATTATGGTGCTTCATGTTTTTGTTTATTAAAATGTATTTTTCAGCAGTGGTTTGGATATTGAGAAGTTAAAATTAGGTAATTTTTCAAAGGAAAATAAAGAAGAGCTTGCTGGTGCTATCATGCTGATCTTTACTCCACTAAAATTAAATCTGCAGTGGAGCATGACCTTTTTTCAGCTTTTTTTTGTGGGTGATGTTAGTAAAGGTAACATACTTTCTGAATTGAAATGGGTTTTGGTTTTCTTTGGTGAAGCAGTGACAGGTGTGAAACTGGTAGAAACATAATGCCAGTCCAACCACACAGAAACAGCTGTAGCACTTCACTGTACATCTATATAGTGCATTCCACACTTGTTTAAACAGTGAATTCCCTCTTTTCTCCATTTCCTTTACAACTTCTTCTATGATGACCAACTACAGACTGCAATAATTCTCTAGTTTTTCTAGCTTCTTGTACACAGATGCATGAGGAGGGTTAATTTTAACTGTGAAATGTACCAAGGATGAGCTAATGTAGGTTTCAGTTTCAATCTTTGCTGTCAGTGAAATAAGTTTTGACAGGGTTGTATTCAGTGGAAATATGACTAACTTAACCACATTAACAGACTGCGTCTCCATTTAAATCAAAGATGTTATGATATGACTTGGAAGATTTTTTAAGAGAAGACAAACACTGTAATAAAGCTGTGATAGTTAGAGCAGCGATAATTCTGATTATACCGCCCACCTCCCTCCCACATATCAATGGTGGCTGACAATGAAAGTACACAAAATTTTGATTTTAAAATAGGCACCTGAAGTTACTGCACTGTCTCTGCAAGGCATCAATCAATACAACTGCAACACAATGTGGAAAAGAGAGAAACCTGTGCTGAGTAATATTAACCTACATTTTCAGCATTTTTGTATTGTATTTATCCATGCGTTTGCCTGCTCCTACGCATCTTTCTGGCTCAGATCAAAGAGAAAAATCTGAGGTGTAATCCTCTTTAAGTAACTAAAAGCTGAGTAGACAGCTCTCTACATTGGGGTGTCAGACTTTTACTATTATTACTACTTCTTCTTTCGGCTGCCTTAGGGGTGGCCACAGTGGATCATCTGCCTCCATGTCATCCTATCCCTTGCATCCTCTTCTGTTACACCAACCCTCTACATATACTCTTTCACTACATCCATGAACTATCTCTGTGGTCTTCCTCTTTTCCTCATGCCTGGAAGCTCTATCTTGAACATGCTTTTGTCCAATATATCCACTATGTCTCCTCTCCACATGGCCAAACCATCTCAACCTTGCCTCTCTAACTTTGTTTTCAAACTGCTCAACCTGAGCTGTCCTCTTGAACTCCCCTTTCTAATCCTGTCCATCCTGGTCAGTCCCAGGGAAAAACTCAGTATCTTCAACTCTGCCACCTCCAACTCCTTCTCCCATCTTTTTTCAGTGCCACTGTCTTCAAAGAATACATCACAGCAGGTCTCACCACTACCTTGTAAACCTTCCTTTTCCTAATTGTTGCTATCCTTCTCTCACAAAGCATCTCTGACATTTGTCTCAACTAGGGTGTCTGTGATTCATCAAGTCACTTGAATAATTTGATTACAAAATGGTAAAGTGGTTGTGTTATGCTCCACTGTGTATTAAACCAGTAAACATATTCAGACACACACCAATCAATCAGCAAATATGATTGGCATTATCTGGTATTGTCACCACTCATTAGAAAGCTCTTGCTGTGTGCTGACAGATGGTTTGAAGTTTATTTGGGCACATAACACAAAATGCAGAGAAAAAGGAAAATGCATAAGCATAACTTAGAGTCAGGATTTTGTCTTTATACCTGAAAACACTTTGATTCGCATTTTAATAGCACCTTATAATATGCTTTTTCTAAATCCACAAAGACACAATGAAACTCCTTTTGACCTTCTCTAGTCTTCACCATCGAGAAAACATTGCATGTGTGGTACTTTTCCTCAGGATGAAGCCAAACTTCTGCTCTTTGCTGCTCTTCTTAACCTAGCTTCAACTCTTTTCATATCTTCATGGTATGGTTAATGAACTTTTAACTATTATTTGTTCAACTGCGGTGACAAGCTTTTTTTTTAACCAAATATGGGCTAAATAAACAATTTCTTATTTGTATACATCTTCATTTATTTGTTTTATCTTTATCTTATTATGTTGCCCATCAGAGAATCTTATCATCCCCTTGGATGGCTTTGAAGTGTGTTCAGTCATTAATTACACAGTGTTTTTCATCAAAAACCTCTACACGAGAAGGTGCCTTATAAATCCAATAAGAACAAATATAACGAAGATGTGATAAATTGAGTGATAAATAGGGATCTATTGTTTAAAATCACACTCCCTTTCTCATTCACAGAATGTACCTGATCTTCTTTGCATTTTTTTAAAGGCAAGAATTCTTAAGGGAAGTTTGCTTTATTACACAAGTTATTATTATAGTTTATTGCCATAGTTTTACTGACCTGGCCATTCAAGATCAAGTACTTATACTGTGACATAAAATGAGGTTGATAACTCAGCTATATATTATCGAAAAAGGGGAAACAAGTGGCAACCTGCTCCAGGACTGAAAAATGAAACCACTGCATAGGTGCCAAAAAATGCAGTTCCTCTAGAGAACAATTAAGGTGGCTCAAAAAGTGAGCCAGCCCAACAGACTACCATGTTAAAATGTTCTACTTTACAGCATTAAAAAGCGTGTTTACAGCCTGGTACAAAAACAGTTTGGGCCTCTATGGGCACCTTCCCTCTTCATAACAACCATGGGTGAATTTTTATAATTCATCCACCTGGATACTGGAGTTAGGGTTGTGGCAATTTTGAATGAGAGATGTCCCAACACAGGTAGCTGGAGCTGATAATTTAACCTAGTCTCATGGCAGCTTATGTAATAGTCATGTATACCAAATTAATATTTTCCACTCTTAAAAGGAAAAAAGTTAGAATTTGGAGGTTGAAGGGAATGGAGCAAATCGTTTAACCACTACATTAGGGAGCAAGTTCAAGTCATACATGTCAACGATTTTCACATATCATTTTTATCATTCATAATACATTATAATGAAAATATACACACTACAGACAAAAGTATTGGGACTTATACATTACACCTACAGGAGCTTTTACAACATTTAATTCTAAATCAACATGCATTAATATGGAGTTGGTCCCCACTTTGCAGCTACAACAGTTTCCACGCTTCTGGGAAGGCTTTCCACAAGATTTGGTGTGTGTCTGTGGGAATTTTTGCCCATTCATTCAGAAGACCATCTGTGAGGCCAGACATGATGTTGGAAGAGGCTTGCAATCTCCACTCTATTTCATCCTAAGGATGTTCAGTCAGGTTGAGGTCAGAGATTTGTGCAGGTCAGTCAAGTTCTTCCACATCAAATGCCTTCAAACATGCCTGTATGGACCTTGCCTTGTGCATTGGGTAACAGTCATGCTGGAACAAACGAGCCTTCCCCAACCGGTTTTCACAAAGGTGGAAGGATAAAATTGCCAAAAATGTCTTGGCAAGCTGAAACATTAAGATTTCCCTTCACTGGAACTAAGGGGCCAAGGTCAACCCCCAGAAAAACAAATACATAGCATTATCCCTCCCCATTAAACTTTACAGCTGGGACAAGGCAGTCAGGCAGGTAATGTTCTCCTGAACTGGACTCATCTACCAGATAGAAAAGCATGATTTGTTGCGCCACAGAACTCATTTCCACTGCTCCAGAATTCAGTGGCAGCATGTTTTACATCACTCCATCTGACAGCATTATGCATGGATACCATGCTGGAGTTCAGTGAGCTCTTTAGAATAACCCATTCCTTAACAAATATTTGTAAAGGCAGACTGCATGTCTAGGGGCTTAATTGTGTACACCACTGACAAAGGGACTTAATGAACACCTGAATTCAGTGCTTAATAGGTGTGGCCCAATACTTCTGTACATATCGTGCATCTCACTTAGTTAAGTTTAGCCTCTAGACAATAAAAACTACTCAGGTTTAGAAAGAGATCATGGTTTGGGTTAAACTACAACTGTGTCTTTAAAAGTTTTTTTTCCTTTCTGCCATGGTGACGCCTTCTTGGTTTCTCTGGACAAAAATACATGCTCTGACACAAAATATACTTCCTATTGGAAGTAAGTACATTACTTACAAATTCTTGCTCAGTGACACCAAAAATGTGATCATTCATTTCCGTGAACATGACAAAAAACAGACAGCTTATCTATGACTGACATTTTGTTATGAAACTGGGCTGGTTATTTAGAATCACTGAACTTGGAACTCTCAACCATGTCTGTGCTGTTGATGATTTTAACAGAATTATCTTACAAAAAATAGCTTGCTGTGTGGTATGGACCCTCCAGAAGGCTTGTGCTTTAGTTTTGGTGAGTGAAATTCTAGTGTTTTATAACAGACTGTGCCTTGCACCTGTTCGGTTTATGGATGCAGCTTGCAGGGGTCAAAACACTAATGCTGAAGATTTAAAATGCCTCCAAAAACCAATGGATAGTGTCACATTAGGTACACCATCTTTTAAATACGGTCTATGGATCCACCTTTGTTGACACACATGAAGACAACCATTGCTATGTTGTGTCTGAATTAATTTTTAAGATGAAATGTAATAATTGACTGGCCCGCCTCTTGTAAAACAAGCACATTAAAGATGTAACATATGGAAGACTCCACCTGAATGTGTCCTAACTTCATGTGAAAATGTCCATTACTGTCATCCCTTACTAAATTCCGGAGAAAAGCCGTGTGGCACCACCACCACCACCTACCTTGTCGAAACACTGAATATATCGGCACATGGCGACTACGATTAACTTTAGAGGGACAGCATAAGGAAATGTGAGATGATTAACTGTATTCGTAGGCACTTGTCCGGGCGGGCAGAGCAACAAAGGGCTTGCCAGTGCACGCTTCTTTAATGTTACATGTAAACGGCTGTTGTAAGCTAATGTTAACGTTTGAAATGCCAGTACTAGCGGTGCTACTTATTCCTATTAAAAACCTTTAACATATCGAGGATCGAATACAAGAAACCAGCTTCCACTAGACTATCAGAACTATAAGTTGATAATATTAAATGTTTAAATTTTTTTAAAAAACGCGGTGATACTCACCGCTGATCCCAACACTTATGCAAACTTTTAAAGGTTACAACGTTACAAAAACAAATATAAGGTGTGAATAATGTTATTCCACTCACCTCCACGCAGAAATAACTGGGTTATAATTCATTAGCAGAAGAGATATGTCCGAAACGCTACCATACTGTTGTTTACTGTCCACCAGCGACTAACTACTTCCCTCTTCTTCCAACATCCTTCAGCGCAGTTCCACGGAGAAGCAGGGGCGGAGTTACAACCCCTCTGACACCGGGTCCGTGTGTGTGGAACAGGAGTCCACCGAGCACGGGCGGCTCCAAGATTTTTTAAACGGGGTGGC